>LPNX010973453.1:59270-107246 GCA_001517045.1 Pseudotsuga menziesii
TAATCACCTCTATCTCTCTCTCACGAACCCCATGACATGCCATAACCATATCCTTATTACTTCTATTTATCCCTAACCCAACTCCACACTACTCACCTCTTTCTCTCTCTCTCACACACACACCTTTACTCCTACACCTACTAAGAAATTCCACCCCCCTCTCTCCCCCCCTACTCCCTAACACCACCCAATCTATCTCTCTCTACCCCTAACCTCTCTCTACTTTTAACTTCCCATATCTATCTCTCTCTCTCCCTACTTCCCCTCCTACTCCCGCTACCCAAAACATCCTCTCTCTATCCAAACCCCATCCTCGACCTCTCTTTGTCTCCCATCTAAATATGAACCCCACAACTCCTCAACAATAACCCATGTTTTTAACTTCGATACTCATCCCAAACCCAATTCTAATCTCTTTATGAATATCTCCCCCACCCACCTCCCCAAACTTCCTAACCACCCCCTACTAAAATCTCTCTCTCTCTCTCTCACTCATATACTCCTAAACCTACCCATAACACACCTCTCTATTTCTCTCAATTTTCTACTCCTCAACTTACCCATAACACATACCCCTATCTCTCTCTCCCTCTAACTAGTGTCACCCCACTCTCTATCTCACACACAATCACACCCCTACTACCACCTCTAACACTAGCCTTGCTCATCCCTCTCTCCCCTCATCTCCCTAATCCTTTCTAAATTCTTCTCTCATTTCCTCTTTTCCCTAATGCTCCTACTATACCTAACCCCCTCCTCTTTATCTCTCCTACACCTACAACTAAGCCCCCCTGGATCCCTCTCTCTCTCTCTCATAATATCCCACCCCTAACCAGTTGTCCCTATAATTATTATGAAACATAAGACCACATCCCTATAACTCTTAATTATACACCCCTTGTCTTTAACCACACTACGGAACACCAAATTCCCAACCCTTTTGATCTCTATCTCTTTCTCTCCCACAAACCCCCTCCTCAACCCTACCCCTAATCACCACCAATTCTCTCTCTCTCTCTCTCTCTCTCTCTCTCTCTCTCTCTCTCTCTCTCTCTCTCTCTCTACCTCGTAGTCTACTACCCATAACCACCACCGATCTTTTTCTCACCCATACTTTCTAACACCCCTCTACTCTCATGCCTACATTTAACACATGTCTGTTGTTAAGGAAAACACACCCTTATAACCTAAGGCTGGCTATGGGGTTACCAACTTACTAAGATAAACTTGCAGACAATCAACCATGTATAAATTGAAATAGGAATAGGAAGAAAATTGAGCAAATCTGGTTTATGACGGTTGATCCTAGCTTTTCTTCTCCTCTTCCATTTGCTTCCACAGCTTCGAGGGTATCTCCAATCACCCACAAAGAATAAGTTCTTCCTACAAATATCTTTTATAATATATATATCAATGGTTAATGAAATAACATATTCATAATGAAATTATAATATAATTCAAAAATCAACATATATAAGAGTGCACAATATTGGAAGAAGAACTTTATTTATTAATAAACAAAGATGGTGACATTACAACGCAACTTCTAAAACAAGGACTTCTCTGCAAACTAAGGACACTAAGTTCTATTTCTCCAATATTTCTTAAGTCATACCACCAGCATAAATTTTCTCTTCTAAGAATTATTGATTAGCCCCATCCCATGGCCTCTATTTATAGATGCGAAAATAGAGAGGTTTTGATGGTTGAGATGGTTGAGACAGTTGAGATAGTTATTATTAGGGGCTCAATTGTCATTGACTAATCGTGTTTTATATTTTTAACTTCAAATTAAGGTAAACATGAATATTGATATACGCAAGTCACGTATGACACGCTCTAGGCTTTAAGGAAAACCTTGTGTTCAATATACACATGAGTTGCAATGCAGATACTCGCATTAGAGGAAATTTCAACTCAAAATGGGCCTCCTAAAAAAATTAATAAAATAATAGTTAAAATAATATTTATTAATTTTGGAGGAAGAAAAGAAAAACTCTACTTTTTTGTTTGTATTTTCGACATATCTCCCCGTGCTTTTACTCAAATTTCAATTGGGAGAGCTCGTTGGATGTGGAATCAAATTCTGCATACAATGAGTACCCACTCGGCATACTTTTGACAAACCCCACTACCCAAAAAACAACAAATACCTGAACAATCGTGATGATTATGTCATCATCACATTTATTCAGGTATTTCTTGTTTTTGGGGTAGCAGGGTCCATCGAAAGTATGCCGACTGGGTACTCCTTTAATTCCACATCCAACAAGCTGTCCCGATCAAAATTTGAGTAAAACGACGGGGAGATAAGTCGAGAATACAAATAAAAAAAGTAGTTTTTTTTATGATACCTATCCCCAAATTTATATTAAAAAATTGTTTAAGACCTATACGGTATTTCAAATTTAAAGTAATTTCATTGGCTAACAAATGATGACATGGAATTTGAGTTAAAGTTAAAAGGCCCATTTTGAGTTGAAATTTCCTCTAATGCATGTCACATGCTGGTGGCTGTGCAAATAGTTGCATGTTCAACCCTAATGTCTAAACAAAAATATATTCAGTTGGTTAGGAGATGATGTATCGACAATCATGCCCATCTATAGTGTTTTGGCTACTTCAATCCATTTTGTCCTTTTATGTCTCGATATATTGGATGTCAGTACTCGAATGAAGAAGTGCCATTTTACATTACAATAGATGCACCCTAATGTGTGAGGTCAGAGGGAAGCAATCGACGAAATACATGAGTCTTTAATATTGGAGAACTTAGTTACCAAGGCAGTAAAGGAAGTACCTAAAACATATACATATCAAATTCATATACCAAATCATATCCAAGGATGCCATGTTCAATATAATGGAACACTATCTTCTTTACAATATTTGATTACATCATATCATACGTGTAACAAGACCATGTATGTTACAAAGTTGGAGCGAAACCACAATATAAAATGATGAGTATTAAAAATATGGAAGTAGTGTAGCTAAACATAACACAATCTTGTGCAACTTAGGCCATAGAGGTGAACCTAAGGTATTTTTCCAAATCCAAAGGAACTAGTATAATCCCTACCATGTGAATAGATGTACTGAATTCAAACATGGAAGGAACTCAATAGAATTTCACCAATAATGGTAGTGAATCCTTAGGTACCATCATCAAAACTATAGGTCTTCATATTCAGGAAGTGCAGATGAGAAACCATGTTGTGATGAGGAAGGCAATGACTCTTCCAACATATCACAAGAGTGACTAGGAACTGGATACAGGAAGGTAAACACAAGTAATATCATATAGGATAATGATGGAATCATGATAATAATAAGATGAAGGGATTGATCCTTGAATAGTGAGCACAACACATAGATGACCTAAGGAATCTTTTAACTTGTAGAGAGAACAATGAGACTTATCTGTCATGTAGGAGTCATGATCAGATTCCCCATTTAAAAAGGACAAGTGGAGGAGTAAAAACTCAAAGTAATAGCTGAGATGAAAGTGTAAAGTGAGACATGACTATCAGAAAGTTCAGAGAGTTCTATGTTCAAGGACGACATGTTGCCAATGTTTATAACCCAAACAGAGTACTTCTTCCTTATCTTTCCTATTAAATTTTAACGAGTCCAAGAATTTCAGCTCAGGTCTCTCTTCATTTTTTACAAGCTTGAAGAGGGGAGAGAATAATGCCTGATAATGTCACTTATTTGTGGATTTTATGAGCTGAAATAGTACATGCTCGTTGGTGTTTTCATATTTTGAGAGTCTAAAAAATCCAAAAAAGACTCTAGGGGGGTAATTAATCATACAATTTAGTCTCCTGAGGCTGGAAAAGTATTAAAAAATCCACAAAAAAACTCTCTTAGCTCTCGAAGGACTAAGGTATACATTTTTCGTACTTAATCGACAAGGTCTGAAAAAGGGGTAAAATATCACTAGACCAACGCACCTTCAGATGCAGAAGGTAGCCTGAGTTTAATGAGTGTGAAGGAAGGAAAGATCACTCAAAAAGATCCATTTGATTACAAGAAATGGGGCTTACAACAATAAACCCAATGCTTTGTTCTTTAAGTTTTACGAGCATGACAAAGACATAAAGGATGCTTAGAATCTTTTTCATGTTTAGGTTCATAGCATCAAAAAGAGAAAACTATGCTCATACATGGTCTTTCTTTTCTATAAGTTAAGTCCCTTAGGCTTGGAAAAGTGATAAACCTATGCTTGAGAATACTCTTCTCAATTTCAAATAAAATAGAGTTCTCCTTTTTCAAAAATATTTCACATGGTCCAAAAAAGTGATAAATTACCACCAATGTGGATTCCCATTCACTTATTCTTAACAAGTCTAAATGAACAAGTTTATTCGGTAGTCAAGTATGTTTTGAGGAGTCAGACCTAGGCCTAAAGCCTAACCCGTAAGTGCGGGGAGCCTTATAAACTGAGATAGCTTGAAAAAAGATGCAAAATGAAGGCTCATTTTGTCATGAAAAACTACTAAGAAGGCTCCCACAAACCTACAACAATTGTGACATGGGTACCAAAAGACAGTGAAGTGTTCTAAACTAGGGTACCCATGAAGAGGAGGCCCTATTCATGGAGGAACAATGATGTAGATGGGGTAAAAATGGTTAAATACCGTAGTTCGTGGTAAAATAGGTAATCCTAGGGTTAAAAACTTATAAGGTATAGATGTATACGTACATATGGAGGACCAAATCATACCCTATATGAGTGGATAACAACTTCTTAAAGATCTCAAACCTATTGCATTGAGGAAAAAGTCATGGAATTAGTTTATTTATAAAAAAATATTTTTAAACTATAGACTATAGATCCAAAAATTTGAAAATTTTCTATATATAGTTCAAAAAACAAAAATAAAACATACCATTTGATATTTTACCGAATTTGGAAAGTTTTCACCTCTAACTTGGATTGCTTGGTGAGGAAAAAATAGTGGACCAATTCAAAATACACAAGTGTTAGGTTAGTTGGATTTTCCCTCTCCTTCATTTTATCCGCTCTAATTTTCATTTTTGAGAAAAAATTTAAGGTTTTGTGATAGGCCTTAAAGGGTTACGTAGTACATACGGGTACGATACTAAGATAGTCACGTGCACGTGTTCTACATGCGAATTGCTTGAAAGAAACCTGCGTGTGACATGCGACATGCCTACAGCACAATCACGTGTTCTATGAGACCTATAAAAGCTTGCAATATCGACCTACACCACTTAAAGACATCCATTACACTACCCTCATTTGAGCCCCACACCCTTGCAAAGGCTCAAAAACACGAAAAGGGCTTAAAAATCCCTATAAAGAGCTAAAATAACTCTCATAGGGGCTAAAACCTCCAAAAAGGGGCTAAAACCCCTCAAAGGAGCTTAAAACCCCCATAGGAGCTAAGAATTGGTAGAAAGGGGATTAGAGCTGAAAAAAGGGGCTAATTCCCTAATGAGGGGCTTAAAACCCAAAAATCTTAAGAAAAAACTATAAATACAGGGGTGGGGGTCACTCTCAAAACACTCCTTCTCTCCCTATCCTTATGCTTCCTGTGTTAGTGCCTTGAGACCATTTGCCTCTCAATCCATTCACCCTCCCCTTTCTCCATTGTTCCACAAGCAAAGATTCCATCCCATAGAGAGAGGTGCTTCCAAAGATAGGGCATGGTGGCCCATTTCTACCCAAACAGAAGGTTTAACCTTTTTTTTCATTGCTATTTTAGTTTGCTAACTTGTTTTGTTTGCAGGTTTGTTTTCTAAATGGTTTGTTGCAGGTTTTCACTTTGATTTCTTGCAGCCATCTTTCATTTTTTATCCATTTAGTGTAGGGTTTCATATCTTAGTTCTAAAATTGTTTTGTGGTTTTTATTTCAACCAGAGAAACCCTACCATTGCATCCTATATACATAAGGTAGTTGTTTTTGCATGTATCTAGGGTTTTCCCTCTGCTACACTCATGCACCCCTAA
Organism: Pseudotsuga menziesii; assembly: GCA_001517045.1. NCBI lineage: Eukaryota > Viridiplantae > Streptophyta > Pinopsida > Pinales > Pinaceae > Pseudotsuga > Pseudotsuga menziesii. The sequence continues at coordinate 65,251 of LPNX010973453.1, forward strand.
CCACTTGTTTCTATAACTATTATGAAACTTAATACTAGAACCCTATAGCTGTTAATTATGAACCCCTTTTATTTAACTGCGCTACAACTCACCAAATCCCCAACCCCTTTTATCTCTATCTCTTTCTCTCCCACAACCCCACTCATCAACCATGCCCCTAATCACCAACCATTTTCTCTCTCTCTCTCTCTCTACCCCTACTCAACATACTCGTAATGACTGCCACTCTCTCTCTCCCATGACTATCTAACACCCCTCTACTCCCATACCTGCAATTAACCCTTGTCATCCCTCCCTCCAACTCTCTCCCCTCCTCCCCCTAACTCTTACTATTACCCTCTATAATGCTCTCTCACCCTTAATAACCACCCACACTTCTCTCTTTATCTCTTATAATTACTGTCCCCTCAATAATAAATACCATATCACCTATCTCTCTCTCTCACTCCTATACCCCTTCTTATCTCTAACTTACCTCATGCACAAACCCATAACACCCTTGATCTTTATCTCTTTCTCTCCCCCAACTCCCTTCCTCCTCACTAGCCTAATCACACATCCCTATATTTCTCTACCACACACACATAGACAATGGCCACCCCTTACTCACTCTCTCTTTACCCTACTCAACCTACACATGATCTCCACCCCTTTCTCACTCCCGTAACCCATAACCATATTGATCTATTTATCTTTCTCTACCCGAACTCATCCTTCCCTATTACCCTAATCATCCCCCCTCTCTATCCCTCTCTCATCCCTTCCATAACACCCACCCTTGTCTCTTGATAAACCCCCCCCATCTCTTCTATACCTATAAGCTCCCTCTCTATCCCACTCCCCTTCATTTAACCACTTGTCACTATAACTATTATGAAACATAAGAACAAATTCCTATAACACTTTTTTATATGCCCACTACTAAATTACACCCTACTCTCTAATGACCATACTCCTAAAATTTCCTAACTCTCAAGATCTTTATCTCTTTATCTCCCCCAAACTCCCTCCTAACCCATACCCCTAATCACCCCCCATCATCTCTCTCTCTCTCTCTCTCACTCTTTGTCTTTCAACCACCTCACCCCCTACTCCGCTCTCCCCCAACCCCCTAACACCAACCCTCTCTCTCCTACTCCTACCACTAACCAGCCCCCAACTCTCTCTCTCTCTCTCTCTCTCTCCTACCACTAAATATTCTCTCTCTATTAACCCTTACCCCCCCTCTCTATCTCTTATAATATTTCACCCCCACACCACTAAATATCCTCTCTCTCTCTCTCTCTCTGTTAACCCTTACCCCACCTCTCTATCTCTTATAATATTTCCCCCCCACACCACTAAATATCCTCTCTCTCACTCTCTCTCTCTCTCTCTCTCTAACTACCTTTCTCCTCTCCAAAATACAAACCCTAAAATTCCTTGATCTTTATATACATATCCACCCCAACCCCACTCTTTCCCCTACCCATAATCAACTGCTCATATGTTTATCTCTACCCCTAACCTCTCTCTCTCTACCCCTAATGTCTCTCTCTCTAGACATAACCTCTATCTCTGTATTCATAAACCCCTCCTCTCCTTAACCCATCTCCTACTAACTTTACCCCTAAACCCCCCTCTCTCTAACCCAATCCTCCCCCACTCTCTCTCTTACTCTCCATGCCCCACATCCACACATTCATCAAGTATACACCCTTTGTCTCTAACTTCCCTACTCCTCCATAAAACCCTAACACTCCTCATATTTATCCCTTTTCTCCCACAACCTCCCTCCCCCTACCCTTAATCACTCCATTGGCTCTATCTCTCTCTCCCTCCCCCCCCCACACACAAACAAACACAAACCCCCCACTCCCACTCACTCTGTCTCTACCACCTCTCTTTCTCTGCACCCCAAATCCCCACTAATCACCTCTATCTCTCTCTCACCAACCCCATGACATGCCATAACCATATCCCTATTACTTCTATTTATCCCTAACCCAACTCCACACTACTAACCTCTTTCTCTCTCTCTCACACACACACACCTTTACTCCTACACCTACTAAGAAATTCCACCCGCCTCTCTCCCCCCCCTACTCCCTAACACCACCCAATCTATTTATCTCTACCCCTAACCTCTCTCTACTTTTAACTTCCCATATCTATCTCTCTCTCTCCCTACTTCCCCTCCTACTCCCGCTACCCAAAACGTCCTCTCTCTATCCAAACCCCATCCCTGACCTCTCTCTGTCTCCCGTCTAAATATGAACCCCACAACTTCTCAACAATAACCCATGTTTTTAAATTCGATACTCATCCCAAACCCAATTCTAATCTCTTTATGAATATCTCCCCCAACCGCCTCCCTAAACTTCCTAACCACCCCCTACTAAAATATCTCTCTCTCTCTCTCTCTCTCTCACTCATCTACTCCTAAACCTATCCATAACACATCTCTCTATTTCTCTCAATTTCCTACTCCTCAACTTACCCATAACACATACCCCTATCTCTCTCTCCCTCTAACTAGTGTCACCCCCATTCTCTATCTCACACACAATCACACCCCTACTGCCACCCCTAACACTAGCCTCGCTCATCCCTCTCTCCCCTCATCCCCCTAATCCTTTCTAAATTCCTCTCTCATTTCCTCTTTTCCCTAATGCTCCTACTATACCTAACCACCTCCTCTTTATCTATCCTACACCCACAACTAAGCCCCCCTGGATCCCTCTCTCTCTCTCTCATAACCTCCCACCCCTAACCAGTTGTCCCTATAATTATTATGAAACATAAGACCACAGCCCTATAACTCTTAATTATACACCCCTTGTCTTTAACCACACTACGGATCACCAAATTCCAAACTCTTTTGATCTCTATCTCTTTCTCTCCCACAAACCCCCTCCTCAACCCTACCCCTAATCACCACCAATTCTCTCTCTCTCTCTCTCTCTCTCTCTCTCTCTCTCTCTCTCTACCTCGTAGTCTACTACCCATAACCACCACCGATCTTTTTCTCACCCATACTTTCTAACACCCCTCTACTCTCATGCCTACATTTAACACATGTTTGTTGTTAAGGAAAACACACCCTTATAACCTAAGGCCTATGGGGTTACGAACTTACTAAGATAAACTTGTAGACAATCAACCATGTAGAAATTGAAATCGGAATAGGAAGAAAATTGAGAAAATCTGGTTTATGACAGTTGATCCTAGCTTTTCTTCTCCTCTTCCATTTGCTTCCACAACTTCCAGGGTATCTCCAATCACCTGCAAAGATTAAGTTCTTCCTGCAAATATCTTTTATAATATATATATATCAATGGTTAATGAAATAACATATTCATAATGAAATTATAATATAATTCAAAAATCAACATATATAAGAGTGCACAATATTGGAAGAAGAACTTTCTTTATTAATAAACAAAGATGGTGACATTACAACGCAACTTATGAAACAAGGACTTCTCTACAAACCAAGGACACTAAGTTCTATTTCTCCAATATTTCTTAAGTCATACCACCAGCATAACTTTTCTCTTCTAAGAATTATTGATTAGCCCCATCCCATGGCCTCTATTTATACATGAGAAAATAGAGAGGTTTTGATGGTTGAGATGGTTGAGACAGTTGAGATAGTTATCATTAGGGGCTCAACTGTCATCGACTAATCATGTTTTATATTTTTAACTTCAAATTAAGGTAAACAAGAATATTGATATAAGCAAGTCACGTATGACACGCTCTAGGCTTTAAGGAAAACCTTGTGTTCAATGTACACATGAGTTGCAATGCAGATACTCGCATTAGAGGAAATTTCAACTCAAAATGGGCCTCCTAAAAAAATTAATAAAATAATAGTTAAAATAATATTTGTTAATTTTGGAGGAAGAAAAGAAAAACACTACTTTTTTGTTTGTATTTTCGACATATCTCCCCGTGTTTTTACTCAAATTTCAATTGGGAGAACTCGTTGGATGCGGAATCAAATTCTGCATCCAACGAGTACCCACTCGGCATACTTTCAATAGACCCCACTACCCAAAAAACAAGAAATACCTAAAAAATCGTGATTATTATGTCATCATCACATTTATTCAGGTATTTCTTGTTTTTGGGGTAGCAGGGTCCATCAAAAGTATGCCGACTGGGTACTCCTTGGATGCAGAATTTAATTCCGCATCCAACAAGCTCTCCTGATCAAAATTTGAGTAAAACGACGGGGAGATAAGTCCAGAATACAAACAAAAAAGTAGTTTTTTTTATGATACCTATCCCCAAATTTATACTAAAAAAGTGTTTAAGACCTATACGGTATTTCAAATTTAAAGTAATTTCATTGGCTAACACATGATGACATGGAATTTGAGTTAAAGTTAAAATGCCCATTTTGAGTTGAAATTTCCTCTAATGTGTGTGACACGCTGGTGGCTGTGCAAATAGTTGCATGTTCGACCCTAATGTCTAAACAAAAATATATTCAGTTGGTTAGGAGATTATGTATCAACAATCATGCCCATATATAGTGTTTTGGCTACTTCAATCCATTTTGTCCTTTTATGTCTCGATATATTGGATGTCAGTACTCAGATGAAGAAGTGCCACTTTACATTATAATAGATGCCCCCTAATGTGTGAGGTCAGAGGGAAGCGATGGACAAAATACATTAGTCTTTAATCTTGGAGAACTTAGTTACCAAGGCAGCAAAGGAAGTACTTGAAACATATACATATCAAATTCATATACCAAATCATATCCAAGGATGCCATGTTCAATATAATGGAACACTATCTCCTTTACAATATTTTATTACATCATATCATACGTGTAACAAGACCACGTATGTTACAAAGTTGGAGCGAAACCACAATATACAATGATGAGTATTAAAAATATGGAAGTAGTGTAGCTAAACATAACACAATCTTATGCAACTTAGGCCATAGAGGTGAACCTAAGGTATTCATCCAAATCCAAAGGAACTAGTATAATCCCTACCATGTGAATAGATGTACTGAAGTCGAACATGGAAGGAACTCAATAGAAGTTCACCAATAATGGTAGTGAATCCTAAGGTACCATCATCAAAACTATAGGTCTTCATATTCAGGAAGTGCAGATGAGAAACCATGTTGTGATGAGGAAGGCAATGACTCCTCCAACATATCACAAGAGTGACTAGGAACTGGATACAGGAAGGTAAACACAAGTAATATCATATAGGATAATGATGGAATCATGATAATAATAAGATGAAGGGATTGATCCTTGAATAGTGAGCACAACACATAGATGACCCAAGGAATCTTTTAACTTGTAGAGAGAACAATGAGACTTATCTGTCATGTAGGAGTCATTATCAGAATCCCCATTTAAAAAGGACAAGTGGAGGAGTAAAAACTCAAAGTAATAGCTGAGCTGAAAGTGTAAAATGAGACATGACTATCAGAAACTTTAGAGAGTTCTATTTTCAAGGACGACATGTTGCCAATGTTTATAACCCTAAGAGAGTACTTCTTCCTTATCTTTCCTATTAAATTTTAACGAGTCCAAGAATTTCAGCTCAAGTCTCTCTTCATTTTTTACAAGCTTGAAGAGGGGAGAGAATAATGCCTGATAATGTCACTTATTCGTGGATTTTACGAGCCTGAACTAGTACATGCTCGTTGGTGTTTTCATATTTTAAGAGTCTAAAAACTCTAAAAAAGACTCTAGGGGGGTAATTAATCATACAATTTAGTCTCCTGAGGCTGGAAAAGTATTAAAAAATCCACAAAAGAACTCTCTTAGCTCCTGAAGGACTAATGTATAACTTTTTCGTACTTAATCAGCAAGGTCTGAAAAAGGGGTAAAATATCACTAGACCAACGCACCTTCAAATGTGGAAGGTAGCCTGAGTTTAATGAGTGTGAAGGAAGGAAAGATCACTCAAAAAGATCCATTTGATTACAAGAAATGGGGCTTACAACAATAAACTCAATGCTTTGTTCTTTAAGTTTTACGAGCATGACAAAGACATAAAGGATGCTTAGAATCTTTTTCATGTTTAGGTTCATAGCATCAAAAAAGAGAAAACTATGCTCATACATGGTCTTTATTTTCTATAAGTTAAGTCCCTCAGGCTTGGAAAAGTGATAAACCTATGCCTGAGAATACTCTTCTCAATTTCAAATAAAATAGAGTTCTCCTTTTTCAAAAATATTTTCACATGGTCCGAAAAAGTGATAAATTACCACCAATATGGACTCCCATTCACTTATTCTTAACAAGTCTAAATGAAAAAGTTTATTCGGTAGTCAAGTATGTTTTGAGGAGTCAGAACTAGGCCTAAAGCCTAACCTGTAAGTGCGGGGAGCCTTATAAATTGAGATAGATTGAAAAAAGATGCAAAATGAAGGTTCATTTTGTCATGAAAAACTACTAAGAAGGCTCCCACAAACCTACAACAATTGTGATATGGGTACCAAAAGACAGTGAAGTGTTCTAAACTAGGGTACCCATGAAAAAGAGGCCCTATTCACGGAGGAACAATGATGTAGATGGGGTAAAAATGGTTAAATACCATAGTTCGTGGTAAAATAGGTAATCCTAAAGTTAAAAACTTATAAGGTATAGATGTATAAGTACATATGGAGGACCAAATCCTACCCTATATGAGTGGATAACAACTTCTTAAAGATATCGAACCTATTGCATTGAGGAAAAAGTCATGGAATTAGTTTATTTATAAAAAATATTTTTTAAACTATAGACTTTAGATCCAAGAATTTGAAAATTTTCTATATATAGTTCAAAAAACAAAAACAAAACATACCATTTGATATTTTACCGAATTTGGAAAATTTTCACCTCTAACTTGGATTGCTTGCTGAGGAGAAAATAGTGGACCAATTCAAAATACACAAGTGTTAGGTTAGTTGGATTTTCCCTCTCCTTCATTTTATCCGCTCTAATTTTCATTTTTGAGAAAAAATTTAAGATTTTGTGATATGCCTTAAAGTGTTGTTGGATCATCTTCATTACATATAGCTATTCATACATAGGTGAGGATTGTAGTGGAGTGTGTGCATGATATTGTGTTTGACTGGTGCTCATGTATGATCCCAATTATGAGGAAGCAACTCTCTTATTGGAATAAAGGACACTGTAATTGGATACTCAAGCATATTAGTGGAATTCTTCTTTGATAGAGTGCTTTCTATTATCCTTGTAGTAGAACTAACAACATTTTCTCCTTGCCATCCTAGATTGACCAGGTGGGGAGAGTTCTTGCTCTATCAAGGTGATGGAATATTAGTCCAGAGTGTCTATGACGATGAATTTTATCTATGGTGGGAGAGGTAGTTTCCATCTCTTGAGTAGTTCCCGTACTGGGGAATGGATTTCTGAGTAGACAATGATCTCGTCCTCCCCCCATGGGAGGCATGGGGAGAGATAAGTATTTTTATTTTTATTTATTTTTATTTTTATGAATTTTAATCTATACAGATATGTATAAAAGTTTTAATCCATTTTAAATGTTTTTGAAATGTAGATATTGGACCTGTACACCCCGATGGGAACCCTAAGATGTTTTTGAGTCCCGTACAAGGTGGGGACCAAGGTAAGCTTAGAGTTCTCGAGGGAAAGCTGGACATGCTGACCCAAGGAGTCCCCACCATACGGATCAAGCAGATTCCTATTGTCATGTAGTAATTTGTAGTAGGGATTCCTCCTACCTGGATATTCCTACCGAGGAGGGTAGCCAGGGCCGTTTTTTTTTATAAGGAGGCCAAAGAGGCTACCACATTTGATGATGCTAAGGACCAGGCCAAGATTGATAGGAATTTTTATGGATTACGATCCTATTTTTTGTATATTTATATAGTTCTGACTGGATATTTGGATCAAAAATTGACCTATCTATCAACATATTTTACATATATATATATATATATATATATATATATATATATATTTCCTAGTTATTTACATGTGTCTTAAATGTATCTATTATTTTTATTTTACAAATTGTGTGTTAAGTTCCAATTTAGAATGTAGTTCACATAGGCATCAATTATTGTATTTTCATTATGTGGAATGTGATTAAATTAAATATATTTGAAATTGCTTTCAAGTAATCTAACCTGCAAAAACAGACATAGAAAGGTAGGGTTTCACACCTGATAAGCTACATCGAGCTGGGAAACTGCGAGTTGAGACTCAAGTCTGACCTATAACCAGGTGATTCCATGTGATGAGGAATCCCATAAAAACTCAATAAAAAATTTGTACTAGAACACATTAATAGTATCAAGATATAAGCAAGCGCCTCCAGAGGAAACTAGTTGTCCTAAGGGTGAATAGATGACCCACACGGCTGAAGCTAGGTTACAAGTATGACAACTATCACCATTCGCAAAACCTATGAACCACTCAGTTGACATTTGTAACAACAAACAGATGGTATAAGAAACACTAACCAAATAACTATTGTACATAAAAATGCATACAATAAAAATTCAAGAACAAGCACTAATCCTAGGCATAGTACTTATTGAGGTAGAGCCCATTTCTAGGCTTAGGCAGCTTATTTCCATAAAAATCAATTAATTCATATGCTCCTTTCTCCAAGACATTTGGCACAATGTATGGACCTAACCACATGGACATGAATATTCCTTCCCCTAAGGGTTCTTTGTCCTGATCCCAGAGCAAGACAAGCTCCCCTTCAGAGAAAATTCTTGGTTGAATAGCTTTGTCATATTGTTTTTTAGCCCTATTCTTATGAGCTTTGTTTTTTTTCAACACATATCTAAGTCATTCATCTATATTTTCCAAATTTCACAAATGTTCTTCTAATTCTTTTGTTTCAGGGAGTATATGAATGGATATCTTAAGCGATAGAGTTTCGCATTCAACTAGAGTGACTGCTTTCACCCCATGAATGAGTTGGAAAGGTGAAAAAACTGTGGTAGTCTTGACATTAGTCCAGTATTCCCAAAGTATAGGATATAGCATGATGTTCCAATTTGACCAGCTTGCATTAATGGTTCACTTTAGAATGGTCTTCAAGGTCTTATTGGCTTCCTCTACTTAACCATTTGCCTGCCAGTAGAAGGAAGATGAGTGATCTTGCTTGAACCCTAGCATAGTAGTCAACTCGATCATCATACTATTCTGAATGTGATTGACATGGTCAATGACAATATCCTTTGTAATTCCAAAACAAGTAATGATATGGTTAGCGACAAAGAAATTTGCATTTTCACTGTCACGTTTGTAGATAGGCATTGCCTTTGCAATAAGATCTACAAAAACTAAGTACTTTTTTTATTTGGAAGAATAAAAATTCAAGTGAAACTCTTGGAGAATGACTATCCATTTATTGAATTTTCCCTCGATTAACATCTACAACCACTGTGGTGATCCTTAGTAGGATGTAGTGACGTAACCTCTGAACAACATAAACAACTGCTAAAGCCAACTTCTCTGCATGGGAGTACAAAATTATGGACCAGCTAATGCACGAATGAGATAATAGAAAACATGCTCTAGGAGCTTGCCATCCTCTTGAACCAATACTACCCCAATGATCAACTCTAACGCAGCCAGATACAATATAAAGTCTCTAGATTAATTTGGTGGACATAACAAAGGAGTCGACAACAAATATTTTTTCAAGACTTGAATGGAAGTTGTGTGGTTTCATCCCATACAAATGGAGTATCCTGTTTTAGTAGGAGAATGAATCCCTTAGTAAACTTGGCATAGTTAACGATAAAACATTGAAGTAAATTAGATTTTCCTTCCAGGATCTGAAGTTTCTTGATAGAACGAGGAGGAGGAATATTTACAATGGCTTCTACTTTTAAAGGATTCACCTGAATTCCTTTGTTTGACATGATGAACCCAAGTAACCTACCTAACTCAATGCACAAAACACACTTCTGGGAACTCAAGCATATTTTGTAGTGTTTGCATCGTTCAAAAATTAAGTGAAGGTGATATGGATGGTCCCTCCTCTTGTGAGAATGGGCAGGAAGATCATCTAGGTACACAACTTGAAAATATTTTTAATGTCGTGGAAGGAAAATCTCATTGCTCGCTGAAAGGTAGCCCCTGAATTTTTCAAAGCAAAGGAAATTTTCTTGTACGCGAAGATACCCCATGGAAAAATAAAATCCATTTTGTGTTGGTCTTCTGGCTTGATTTGGATTTTATTGTATCCAAAAAAACCATCCATAAACGAAAAAACTTCACTACCTGCACAAGCATCAATGATTTGATCTATAAAGGGTGTGAGGTAATTGTCCTTGGGACACACTTTATTTAAGTCATGAAAGTCAGTGCATATGCATATTGTTTCTTATCAATAGGAACACGATTGGATACTCATTCCATTAGAGAAATCAGGTAGATAAACCCTTCTTTCAACAATTTTTCCACTTCATCCTTGATGGTTGTCGCTTTGCACGGGTTAACAAGTCTAATATTTTGTCGAACCATCTTAGCATAAAGATAGAATCAGATTTCATGTACCACAATTGATGGATTAATGCCAGACATATTGTCATATGACCAGGAAAACATGTCGTGAAATTCCTTAAATAAGGAAGTATATATAGCAATATCCTCCAAAGAGCAGTTTGCACCGATATGCACATTTTTGAAGACATCAGGGTTTACAAAGATGTTGATAGGAATGGTAACAAAAATATTTTCCATATTCCCCTCAGCAAATATTCTCTCCTTAGGAAAAGGATTAATTGGTACATAAACATCTTCGTCTAGTCTCACATGGAACTCTTGGTTTCAATTCTACTCATCTCTGGAAGAAAGTAGGACCTATGGTGAAGATATTCACAAATATTATCTCTCCCACTCATGGCTTCCAAAATTGCTTCATCCAAAGGAAAAACCATGTTTAAGCAGTTATACGAATATAAAGAGTTCTCTGCCCAAGAAGGAAAGTAAGATTCTTCTGACTCCTCTGAGACTATAGAATGAGTCATGATAGAATCAACAGTGGTGTCTATAGTATATTGATAAGCCACTTCCACTGCATATTAGGTCACCTGAGGTTCATGGAGGGAAGGAAGGACCCAAGGACCAGTTCTATCAATAACCATTACGATAGACTTCCCTACACTTGTGGAACCTAGATAATTTATCGGGGGTGGGATATCAAATGTTCCCATTAATGATGAATACATTCCAACCCCCAAGGTCTCATTATCTGGTTTAACCCGATCAACCAAAGGTACAGTGGACTCATTAGTTTCCAAATGTCCATTCCAAGTGAAACTAAGTTGGTAAACAGTAACCAACTACCCTTCATGTGGAAAAACTACCACTCAAAGAACGACTGAGGAAATCGCACACATGGTGTAAGTCCAGCATATTCGTAAAAGCAAGTTATATTCCAAAGGAGCATCTATCACCTAAACTTAAAAAACCACTGCTTTCCCTGCCAACTTAATCTTAAAATCTAGTAGGATACTATGAGGGCAAAAAAACATCCCGTCGAAAGAAATAAGTAAGGTGTTTGATGGAACTAGCTCCTAGGAACCTAAATCCTTCTACCAAGAAATATACATAACACATGTGGAAGAACCTTCATCAACAACTATATGTTCAATGTTTTTTCTTCCATGAATGACATCTCATGACAAATCCACATGATATGGCAGGAAAATATTAACATCTGATAGATTGAACTTCACAAACATGATCGAGGAATCCATGCTACCTACAACTACTAAGAGGGCATCCCGTTGAGCATGACATATCTGTAACACTTCCAATGCAGGTATTGCACAAGTATTTTCAGCCAAATATTCTACCAAAGAGTAGTTAGAAGCAGCCCTAGAATTTGGATTATGAAATTCCTTTTTTGTAACAACCCTCCATAGGGGTCCAAACAAAACCACTAACATGCATACATATTCATAAAACTAGATCTGATAAAAATTGTAGTACATGTATCTAATTTTTTCATTCTACAACATTAAACGAATTCAAATAATTTTAGCATACTTTCAAATCGCTAGTTGTTGATGTTTGAGGATGAGGCTGAAGGTTTTTTGTCCTTGCTCCACTACTGTTGTAGTGGTTGGAGTTCCAATCTTTGATAACCCACCAGTTTCCTCCCTACCATACCCTCATGGGTACTCTCATTCCCCTGGGACCCTCGAGCTCGACAAGGCTAACAATATGTGTCTACCAATGACAATATAATGCCAGAATGCTGCTAGGAGGCTCCTAACCTTGCTCACGTTGTATTCAACCACACTCTTCCATATTCACCTCTAAGTCACAAAATCGATCTATGCTCACATGATGGAAACTAGAAGAGGAAAAAGTCCCCTCTCTCTTCCTCCTTTTCCTCTTTTTATTAAACCTTTCGTTAATAAAAATACATCCATGCATAACTTTAGTTTAACTCATTCTTTACTTAATTATTTTATTTTTTTATTTTATTCACTCAATCTTATTTTTTTATATTAGGTTATATTTTACTTATTTTTAAGTTTAGTTTATTTATTTTGTTCATGTATTCCTTTATTATTATTATTTTACTTTATTTATTTTATTGATCTAATTATTTATGTTAGGTTTATTTAAATTATTATTATTATTTTTTTTCATTTAACAAATCTGGGTATGTTTATGTTCTTTAAGACCAATTTTTATTATTTCTCTTTAGTTCATTTAGGTGTTTTATTACCGCCGCATTCTCGTCGCAACTAGAATTATCAAGGCATTATGCTCCTAGCATGCCCTTTTGATAATTTCCACAGGCGGGGAGTTGGTTATGACAATTGAGCCAATGTTACCTCATTTCTCCTACCCTATGAAGATTCAGGTGGTTCCTGGGGAATAGGTCCAAATCCCTATTGTGTGACCCCCAGTATAATCCTCATGAGTGACCGACTTGTGACCTACTCTCATGACATGCACATCTAATGAGCTGGATTTTTCCTCACTCTATTCAAAGCTCATCTTGTCACCCATTGCTGGACTTACACATATAATTTTTCAGCCCTGTCACTTGACGTGGGTCAATTGGAAATCATCTCCCATCACCTGCACATATAACACCCTATGCATCGAATCTCATAAAATAATATTTTAATCATAACATAGTTTTTTGTTCACCTCAATTATCAAGGTTTCCTGACTCATTCAGAGTCCATGCATGCTAGTGCATCAAAACATATCAAACTTTAAAAACATTACAAACAAGTTTGGTATCACCTGCCATAGTCATTGAATCCCTTAGATTATTTTCATACTAATTCTCTCTTTCTATTCATGTACCTTCCTTTCCTGTCACACTCGACAGACCATCAGAGTACATGCTTCACAATACTTTATTTGTCAATAATTCAAAGATATGCAACTTAACTATTGCTTGCTAACTTCACATAATTTCTCATTCATTCACAATAGAATCATTCATATAATCGCATTCAAAAATAACCAAATATTAATTAATTTATCATGTAATCCATAAGTCATACCATTTTGTTTAGGTCATATCTCAATAGTAGCTAATTGTTACATTCCTTTGCCAGTCATCTAAAACTGGATGACCTCCAATAATATGTCCCTACAATAATATTTAGATATCAAAATCGTAAGTAGATGGGTCATTCCTCATAAAAGGCCCTCAAGGATTATTCATAATAACCTAAAATGTCAAGGTAAAAACAAGTTGTTACATTTTTAAAGGCACCTTTTGGTATTTTAAGCATTGGATCAGGAGGTTTCTCGATCATTAGAGGGTTAGAGGTTTCACCAATAGACTTACCCCTCTCACGAGCCTCCGTCTCATACTTTTTATTTCTCATTTGGAGTAGGGCACTAGATCGTACCATGTTCATATAGTTCTGGTTAGGGGGAGCATTAGCAGTGCCCCGACTACATTAGAAATAGAAGCTACATTCTGTCCTTAGGGAAAAATATCCTTTAGGATAGTTGGTTGTTGATTTTTAAGCAAATTCTGAGCTTCATCTATGAGAAGGCATTGATGAGTCAAGTAATATCCCTGGCACAACTTACAGGGAAACTTCACCTTCTTCTTATCTTTCTTACCCCGATCATCATTATTTATGGCTTTATTCTTGTTTTTATTTCCCTCTCCCTTCTTCCCTTTCTTCTTTTTCCCATCGGATTGTTGATTTTCCTTCTAAGATGATTCTTCTAAAAATTTTGAATTTTTAGGTAATGGGAAAGCCTTTGCTGCATTTGTTGTAGATTTCTTCACTGAAAACTCATGGAGTTTCTTGGCCAATGACTCTACAGTGGGATAATTTACTAAACCAACCACACCAATCGGCATGGGGTCCAGGATTTGGTTTCTCGACACTATGGGTAGACCGCAGTGCCTCAGGTATGATTTCATATAATATCCCATACTGAGCATATATCAATTCCATCTGCTGGGCCCGAAGGATAGCCTCTTATTCAGTGGTCACCATTGAAGTGGATACGTCCTTAGATATATAAGGAAGTAAATATTTTAGGAACCAATCTAACAAGAAATCGAGGGGTATAGTGGCTTTGATAAGTCTCTTCCGTCTTCACCACTCTTGGATATGATCCGATATTATGTTAATATTTTAACCATAACATAATTATTCGTTCATCTCAATTGTCGGGGTTTCTTGACTCATTCAGAGTCCATGCATTGTAGTGCATCAAAATATATCAAAATTTAATAACATTACAAACAAGTTTGGTATCACCCTCCATATTTGTTGACTCCCTTAGACTCTTTTCATACTAATGCTCTCTTTCTATTCATGTACCTGCCTTTCCTGTCACACTCAAAATACCATCAAAATACATGCTTCACAATACTTTATTTGTAAATAATTCAAAGATACACAACTTAACTATTTATTGATAAATTCACATAATTTATCATTCATTCACAATTAAATCATTCATATAATCGCTTTCAAAACTAACCAAATATTAATTCATTTATCATGTGATTCATAATTCATACCATTTTGTTTAGGTTATATCTCATCAATAGCTAATTGTTTCATTCCTTTTCGGGTCATCCGAAACCAGATGCCCTCCAATAATATGTCCCTACAATAATTTTTAGATATCAAAATCATAAGTAGATGGGTCATTTGTCATAGAACACCCTCAATGATTATTCATAATAACCTAAAAATTCAAGGTAAAAATAGGGTGTTACATGCAACCCCACTTCACAAAACTTCATCCCAAAGTTCTATAATAAGTATGGATATTTTTTATATGTTTCAACCACGTCCTATTAGGTCACAATTTTGGGACTATATCTATCCTTGATATTCGATCCTCATATAGAATCAATTCATGCTAGTTTACACATTGACACTAACCATTATTCCTTCATATCGATTTGTACTTTCTATTTATACATAATGATTTCGCTAAATTACTTTTCCTATCTTAAATGGGGCATTACATACTCCCCCTCTTTAGGAAACTTCATCTCAAAGTTAATAAATTTTGTACATTTAATGTATTGATCTCGTTTTCTTCTATTTTCATCAAATAACGATGACCATAAGAACTAGATTTTCCACCCTCCTTGATTTTGTATTTCATCCAACATGTTTCTTACACACTCTCCTCAATTCCATAACAACTTCACATAGTGTAAATCTAGGAGTACTTTTCACTAAATGTCAATACTAACTTAGGATTACAATACCTATGATCCTGATTTATGTAGGAACATAATAGAATACACAAATAACCATAGAAGCAAATATGCAGTGAAAATAACACTTCATTTCATTAATCAAAGAACTCGAACTTGTTTACATACAGAATGTAAATAAACTAGCTAGAGTGTCGGTAGCTTATCTATGAGAAGAGATGTGGTGGCTACATGAATTTGAATTCTGTGTTACAATGAGGCTTGAAGGCCTATATATTATTAAGAAACAATGGAAACCATAGGAAGTAGAACACCAAAATGTGGGCCCCGTTGGGTAACTTGGTACATCAATTTCCCGGGGTCGTAACTTTGGCATACTACCTTCGTTTGATACACACGATAAATCATTAGAAATATATCTTCAAGGAATACATCCATAAAAAACAAATAATAAGTCTATAAAAAATAAACATATGTTCCCAACCATTTGATGCCAAAAAAACGTCGTTTAGGGCCTCAAAACAGCTCTGGAAGTTTAGGACCCGAAAACTGCCAAAAATAGTAAATTGTGCTACAGTTAATGAAACTAGAAAACTGAAAGAAATAATGGTGGGGGTCCAAGTGGAATAGGTGGGTGGAAACCAATATCCTCTTAGATCATTCCTCCCCCATCAGGAAGCAATGGTCCCCATTGCGTTGAGTTCCTCCATGAGACGAGGAAACTTCTGTTGAACTTGGTCCTTGGTGAGCCACTTTCCCTAGTGAAATAGTTGGCATGCTTTAACAACTCGATATATCTAGATCTTCTGCTAGCTAGTGTTCTTGATCTGTGTGTCCATAATTCAATCAGTTGTGGCCCTTTCCATGTAGTTGGGGTTTAACTCTATTGGTGTGAGTTTTTCTGCCACGTCTGATGTGTTTAGTAGAGGTGGAAAGTAGGGCAAAAGGTGGTCCACATTGAACACTAGGTGTAGACCAAGGAATGGTGGAATACTGAGCTCAAAGGAATTGTCCTCGATAGACTTGGTGATGGTGTATGGCCCATATCAGAGCGGGACAAGCTTACGGTGGGGTCCAACGAGGTGCTCCTTCTGCAAATGTAGCCACACTTTGTCTCCCACCTAGAATTTGTGTTGCACTTGATGCTGATCATGCCACTACTTGTACTTAGCATTGGATCTATCCAATGAGTCATGAACCTAGTGGAGAAAATGCTGAATGCGGTAAATGAATTTTTTCTCCTTGGAAACTTCAGAGTGGACATGAGTTGAATAAGCCTGAGTAGCTGCAAATGGCATGGCTATGTCAATGGGACATAGCGGTTGGAATCCCAAGCCCACCTAAAAGGGGTTGTGGTCAGTTGAGTTGTGGAGGCCCCAGTTATAGCTATTTTGTACATAGGGGAGGCTCTCATCCCATTTGCGTGTATGCTGTGAGTTGTACATGCACAAAATGTGTATGATCATCTTGTTGATGACCTCTATTTGGCCATCATTTTGGGGATGGAAAGCTATGGACTTTATGTGCTTGCTATCTAGCATTGACCATAGGCTAGACCAAAATGTCCTAAGGAACCTGCTATCCCAATCTAAGATTATATACTATGGGATCCCAAAGTGTACCCACACTCATTCAACGAAGAGTTTAGCAGTGGCTTCTATTGTGATATTCTTCTTGTAGGCCGCCACTATGGCCATCTTTGAGAATATGTCGATGACCATGAACACACAGTCATTACTGTGCTTAGTATAAGGAAGGCATGACATGTAATCCATGGATATGGATTCCCAAGCTTTACTAGTGGTAGGAAACCGAGTATAGAGGCCTTACTTCTTAATGGACGATTTGGCAATGGAAAAAGCAGTGCAAGATCGAATGTACTTCCTGATGTCTTGTTGAAGGTTCATCCAATAGAAATACTTCTACAGTACTGCCACTATTTTCTCGACCCTAAAATTCCCAGCGACCCGACTATAGTGTGCTTCCCAAATCATCTTGGCATGCTCGCTTGAAGGAACACAAAGGTGTCCCATGTGACATGGTAGTGCATCCTGGAGGTAAAAATTTGGAACTTGGTTTCCCTCCAAGAGTGTCCTATATGTGTGACTGAATTCTAGATCGCTCTTGTAGAGAAGTAGACAATAAGAATTCTCATGCCCACAAGAGTTAAGAATGGTGGTTATCACCACAATTAGTGGTCGGTTGAGGTAGTCTGCAACATTATTGGTGCTTTCCTTCTTGTACTTGATGTTCAAATGAAACTGTTGTAGATATGTGGACCACTTCTGATGGAGATTGTTTTATAACTTCTCTTGTGTCTGTATGAACTACAGGGGTTGGTGGTCTATGTGGATGATCATTTCCTTCCCCAAAATGTAATGTTTCCATTGTCGAAAAGCCTGTATAATGGAATACATCTCTTTGTCATAAGTGGGATATTTTTGGACTATGTCAGACAATGTCTCACTGTGATATGCCACTGGATGTCCTTGTTGACTAAGGACTTCCTCAATAGCATAGTCAAAGGCATATGTCTCGATCTAAAACGGTTGTTGCAAGTCTGGTAATGTGAGCACTGGGGCACAACAGAGGTGATGTTTTAATTATGAAAACACCTTCTATTGAGTTTTCGACCAGAATAATATTTCTTTCGCTTATCCCTTGGTGACTTGACTCAAGGGCCAAGTGATATGAGAGAATCCCAACATGAACCTACAGTAGAAATTAGTAAGACCCAGAAAGCTGTGAAGCTCTGTTAGAGTAGTTGGGGCTAGCCAATCTCGAATGAATTGGATCTTGGTTGGAACCACATGTACCCCACACTCATCAATAATGTATCCCAGATACTAAACCTGGGTCATGCCAAAAGTGCACTTGTCCAAATTGGCACATAACTTGTGCTTCCACAGTGTTTGGAGGACCTGTCGGATGTGGTGAAGGTGCTCTTCCCTATTCTGGATGAATATCAGGATGTCATCCAAGTAAACTACTAAAAATGAGTTGGTGAATGGCTACAATATGTCATCCATCAGTCTCATGAAGGTTGCGGGAGCATTCATCATCCCGAAAGGCATGACCAACCATTCGAAAAGGTCCTCCTTGGCTTTGAAGGTAGTCTTCCACACATTGGTCAGTTCAATCGATACTTGGTGATACCTGGACTTTAAGTCGATCTTGATAAAATATTTTTCCCCTTTAATCTGGTCCAGGTGTCATCAATCCATGGGATTGGGTACCTATTCCAGACAATGATCTTTTTCAGTGCCCGATAGTCAATACAGAGTCTCAAGGTCCCATCCTTCTTCTATACCAACACAATCAGGCTCCCATAAGGCAATGAAATTGTTTGGATGTGACCCTTCTATAGTAGCTCATGAATCTACCTCTTCATTTCATCATTCTCCATAGCAAAGTGTCGATAGATCGTTCCACTGGGCAGCGATGCACCTGGGGTCAGATTGATGGGGTACTTGACCTGACAGTGCAGAGGCACCCCTGTGGGTGAGGTGAATATGTCCCAGTACTCCTCCATGACCTTGTCCATTTGTTGTTATTGTGTGGAGGGGATCTGTCTAGAGGTCGTGGCCATGATATTGTTCTTTCCATCAGGGCATATCCTAGTTTTCGAAATGAGCTTACTACATTGTTTTGCAGTAACCAAAGAGATAGCGGGAGGAGGTGGTACCTTTGGTATCCTGTACAACTTATTTCCCAACAAAATGATAACATCGCAAGGTCGGGACTCATACATAGCATGTTGCTTCCATAAGTATGATTTACCTAATAATACGTCACAAACATCAAGAGGAGCAATATCACATAATACCTCATCGGTGAAGGGCTTGATGCTGTAGGGAAGGCAACACTGCTGGCTGTTACTAAGATCTCATCCTCAGTGAAGTCATCCGATGGTGTATGGCTATGGGTGTGTTGTGGTCAGCAAGCCCAATCGCTCCACAACCTCTACTGAAATGAGTTTCTTTTGGCTCCCACTGTCAACAATGAACTATAGTGGGGAACCATTTACCCATGTCTAGGAGTGGAAAAGACGCTCCTCCTCCTCTTAATCTTCCCGTTCTTCCTTTTTGATCTTCGTGGTGGTAATGGTAGCATTGGGCTTTGCATAGATAATATTCTTCCCTCTGTCAATCCCCTTCTTAGGTTTTGATTCAATGTCAGAGTATGCATATGATTCGAAATCCTTTATCTCGGCCACTAGTGACTACTTGGCCTGACACTCACTTGTATTGTGAGCGGGGCTCTTATGGAACTCACACCACTTTCCAACTTCCTTCTTTGGCTTCATAATGTTTTTCTTTTGCTTGAAAATTTGCAAAGTTGTATTGAGTCACTACGCCTTGGTTGTGTCCTTGGTTCTGCGGTTTGGGGGCACCTTTCGCTTGCTTCTAATTCACATATTTGAAGTCTCTCTTTTTCTATTTGAATTTTTGCTCAATTTTGGCAGCATACTGGTATGCCGTACCAAGCAAGGAGATGTCTAGGAAATCCATTTCCTCCTAAATGTATCTGTGTAGACAACTATGGTACTTCAGCACCAAATGTTTCTTTGAATCTTTGATACCCAACTTGGTCTGCAGGGTATGGAACATATTCATTAGCTCATGCACATCTTGATCTCTTTGGTGTCGCATCATAGTCCATTGTATGTACTTTTCCTCATAGATCCCCACGGGATAATATTGTCCCTTTATGGCATCTCAGAAAGAATTCCAAGTGGGTACGGCCGATAACAGAGAGGGTTCTTCCTCATCCTTTCTCTCACAGTAGGTTTCCCACCAATCCTTGACCTGGGGGTGAATTTGAGTAGTGAAAAAGTAATCTTTTCCCAGTTGAAAAAGTCATGAACCAAGAAATATCCTTCTAATAGATTCAACCATCTATCTATGATGTCTACATCTATTCGGTCACCAAATATGGGAATGTCAAAGTTTACTTGTACCTTAAAGGGGGTGCGCCTCTAGAGTGGCTTCTATATGTAGATGCGCCACTAGTGGGAAGTCGTTGAAGGATTTGGAGAAGTCTTCCATCATCGCATTCCTTTTTTTTCAAGGGCCTCCTCAAGAAACATTTTGATAGGATATTTCTCTCCCTTGTCTTTCTTTTTGTCCCCCATGGGTGGCTGTCAAGATTTGCGAGGCCGATCTTGCAAATATTCAACCAGATTGAGCCCTAACTCTTTATACCCCTCCCTCATTGGGGACATGCAAAGAAGGATCAAGAAAGAGTAGATTGATCTGATACCACTGATTCGAATTTATGCAAGAACGCAACAGAATACACAAATAACCATAGAAACAAAGATGCAGTGAAAATAACACTTCATTTCATTAATCAAAGAACTAAAACTTGTTTACATACAGAATGGATATAAACTAACTAGAGTGTCGATAGCTTATCTCTGAGAAGAGATGTGGTAGCTACATGCCTCTAAACTCTTTTTTACAATGAGGCTAGAAGGCCTATATATTATTGAGAAACAATGGAAACCATACACATCCAAAAACCTAACCCTAGGAGGTGAAATGCTAGAATGTGGCCCCCGTTGGGTAACTTGATACATCAATTTCCTGGGGTCGTAATTTTGGCATACTACCTCCGTTTGACATGAATAATACATCGTTAGAAATCTCTATTCAAGGAATACATCCATAAACAACAAATATCGAGTCCAAAACGAACTTATATTTTCCCAACCATTTGATGCCGAAAAAACATCGTTCAGGGCCTCAAAACAGCTCCAGAAGTTTAGGACCCGAAAACTGCCAAAAATAGTAAATTATACTACAGTTAAGGAAACTAAAAAAATCAAAGAAATAGTGGTGGGGGTCCAAGTGGAATAGGCGGGTGGCCACCAATATTCTCCTGGATCAACCTCCTAATCATCCACAAGGATAGGTGATATCCAATTAAGCTACAGACTAGATCAGATTAATAACCACATAATAAGGTTCCTAATGAGTTTTAGTACAGTCAAATCAAAGTAAGAATTCAATTCGAATCAACTATTTCCTCCTCAATGCAAGAGGTTAACATCACATAATCATCAATAAAATACATATTTTTAGGTTAAATTCAAGAATTATTGAATTTGGTTTATGGTCACATTGTCAACATCATTGTACATGTCATTTTAAACATTGCATAAGACTACTTTCAAACCATAGATTTAATAAAGTTAACTTCCAACATGATATGATTTCAAAGCGTCGTAACCTAATGACTTAGTCGAACATATTAAATTTTTAACTTTTAGCCATTTCATTAGCACATCATGTCCATCTCAAGGAGCTGATGGTGTGATGGTAAAAGGATTGTGCTGAAAACACATTATCATATCCTAAATTAACAACTCATTTCATTGTTTTTAATTTTTTTTTAAATTTTGGAGATAGTATATGGTAATGAATTAGGTTTTGCCAGTACAAAATAATTGCTTCTCCATTTAAAGTTGTGTAACTTTTAGTAAAATATGAAATGCTATTTTATGTTACAGTTTGTATCATATTTTGAATTTAAACATGTTTGTTATCTTCTCCATATAAAGTAATGGGTTCCAAATAGTTTTTTTTTCCCAAAAATCCAAATTTGTAGTTATATTTCAAATAAAGTTTTCAACATGAAAAAGAAAATTAACAATTAAACACAAAGCTTAAAATTTAAATCACATTCAAACTAACAATTTCAACACATAAATTTCATTTTGAATTAACTCCTCTACCTATATACATTCTTAACTTGTTTCAAAATTAAATTTACTACAGACCAATTATCAATTGTAGATCATAAAATCTTAATTGTAAATAAAAGTTTTAACTCAAACTAAAATCAACACATAAAATATTAAAGATAAACTTTAAAACTTCACTTGCAAAAATAACATTTTATTTATTTATTTGATTTTGTAATTTACGTTTATCTATTTTTATTCCCATGAGTTGCATTCAAGGGAAACCTTAATTAGTTAACCCAAAAACAATGAAAATGAATTAGCATAAAATCTTGTACACCTCTCTAAACGTCATTCAAGTTAAGAATATATTAAAGATGAATAGTCTTAAGTATAATATTCCATTAGAATTGTAATATACGATTCTTTAGATTTTCTTGACACATTTTTTCCACCTAGACTATAGGAGAACTTCATTTCTCTCGATGCAACAAGATCTCTATTTAAGAGGGTTAAAACAAATCACAAAAATTAACTTCAAACCCAACATCTTTGTTGCAAATCCTTTAATGTCTCTATAATCACAAAAATACATTTCCATACTCTTTCAACAAGAGAACGATTTCAACTACATAGTTTCTCAACAAATCATCCCCGATAATAACCATTTTAGGATCATTGTCATTTGAAATATTTATCTTTCTAATCTCAATTTCACTATCCATCCATCCTAATTATTATATCATAATAAATAACTTCTCAATAAACTTCAACCACACTAGAGTAATAAGGATCCAAAGAAACACCACCTTATTATAATTACAAGGTACAACATCTTGATCCAAAATATCTCAATTGCACACTACAACTTTGTTTTCCAATGCTTTTTAGAGTCTCGACACAGATTGGCTCATCAACTTGGCTTTGTATTCCTCATCAATTATAACATTACTTTTTTTAATTCCTTGGGATTAATAAAAACAAAGTCTACAACATCTATCTCTATCTTCCAAGTTCTCAGAAATAAAAAGCTTCCCCTTGTGAACATTTTATATATAGTAATATACACACTACAACTTCTTCAAATTACAAGGTACAACACCTTGTAATAAGGATCCATTCCATTCAAACACTCCAAAGTAATAAGGGTCCAAAGGCATTACTACTTCTAATTACAAAGTACAACATCTTGATCCAAAATATCTCAATTGCACATTGCAACTTCTTTTTCCCATACCTTCTAGACACTAATTGGATCATTACTTTGGTTTTGTATTTTGCTTCCATTCTGACCTAAGTTTCTTAATTCCATGGTATTCACAACAAAAAGTTCCACAACATCTGACTGTACCTTCCCACTTCTCAAGAATCAAAGCTTCCCCTCACTAACATATCATATATATACTCTTGACCAACATTAACAACATTGCTCTCTATTGGTTATTGTTACCATAATAATAAGTGAATTGTTCATTCAA
The DNA here is from genome assembly GCA_001517045.1 of Pseudotsuga menziesii. NCBI lineage: Eukaryota > Viridiplantae > Streptophyta > Pinopsida > Pinales > Pinaceae > Pseudotsuga > Pseudotsuga menziesii. The sequence continues at coordinate 89,067 of LPNX010973453.1, forward strand.
AAAGTTTGTTTATGCAACTAATCCAAAAAAATAATTTACAGAACTATTAGAGTATCCTCATCTTTTCCCAAAGAGGAAAGGAAAATTCTTTAATAAAACTAAGATTGGACTAGCCTTAGAGCATTTTTCCCTTGGTTCTACTAATGTTATTGGAGCCATATTGGAACCAGTAAATTGGCTGATCCAATCGGTTCACAGGCCCAACTGGTATGGCTAGGTTCCAAAACCAAAAAATCCTCAGTTTTATCTTGGATAGGTTGTGAACCGGCCATTTTCGTATAGAACCAAACCAAAACTGCCAAATCGACCAGTTTTGGCCGATTCGCTATGGAACTAGTTGTTCCATACTCTGTCATATCATCATGACAGGAGACCCGCATTTTTCAAATTTAAAAAATAACATAAAAATATCTATCCTAACCCTATGCCCTTAGTTTTTGGACTTTATGGGGCATTTGGAGCTCTTTGTTGTTGTAATTTGGTTCATAACTTTTGAGAGGTATTGCACGCAATGCTATTTTGGTTATTTGCAACCGTACTCGCTATATATATGAGAAACTTTGTATATTTTTGTATTAGCGGTTTGGATTCACACATATACATATGAATATTTCTTTTCCATTTATAAAATATGAATACTTTATGTATTTTTAGGTCGATCGGGTTTTTCCTCGTTTTTATCCGATTCTGATCTAGTTTCTGGTTCGGTTCACATTTTGGGCTCTGTTGATTTGATCATCGATTGGATGCTAATAACATTGGATTCTACAACTTTCTTATACCCAAAATGGAACTCCAACTAAGACTATTGAAGTAAAAAGAAGTATAAAGAGAAATAAAAAACAATCATAACAAAGGGTTGGGGGAGCCTACACACCCAAGGGTGGATTGTACCTACAAATCCTAAGGTACAGAGGAAGACATATCCACAAAAATTGATACTCAAATGAGTAACAATATTTGATTAATTGATAATAGATATATTGATTACAAATCGGGGGGAGGCCCTTATTTATATAATTGCCATACTAAAACCCTAAATTATGGCCCAAGTTACCTTTATGGGTAACTACACTCTTATTTAGTTGATTAATCCTAATCATACTAGTTATCTATTTGAGGTCTTGTTTAACATAAGTGACCTTGTACATTGGGTGGCAAGTGTGTGTGGGGGTCATTATCAACTCCAAAGGAAATCAAGAAACTAAATATGCTTGGAGGATTGAGATTCAACAATCAATGAAGGAGAGGCTATAGCCCTCTTTACTGTAAGAGTAGTTCAATGAAAATCTCTTCCCAAGAAACCAATCTTAACCCTTCTAAAGAAAATAATTCTTCATGAAGAGGGGTTTCAATAAAATTGAATTCTTTCACATATTAAGGCATTAGAATTCATTAAAAAAAACAAATTTGGGCATCAAGTTAAGCCTAGTTTATTGTCATATAATTGGCGGGATCACCTTTCAACTCCCCCCATAGTGCAAATTTTGAAATGTTGAGAAACTTCTTAGTCATCCCTTGAGTGACAGTTCAATATTGAAACAACTGCCATTTAAGACATGGTGACATAGATTTATTATCCCCCCATTCTCTCTTATTACAAAGTAGTATGAAGGGCATAGAGGTTCAATCCAATGAGTAGTGTGGGTTATATCATTGAGAGAGGCATCCACTCCAACATTCTCAAATATATGGCGTCTCTTTGTTTCAACCATTAGAGGAATTTTGGGGTCTAAAATGGGCCTCCTAAGGAAAATAATAAAATAATAGTTAAAATAATTAAATAATAATTAAAATAATAAAATAATATTGATTAATTTTGGAGGAAGAAAGAAAAAAACTACTTTTTGTGTTCATATTTTCAACATATCTCCCTGTGTTTTTACTCAGATTTCAATCGGGAGAGCTCATTGGATGCAGAATTTGATTCTGCATCCAACGAGNACAGAATCAAATTCCGCATCCAACGAGCTCTCCTGATCGAAATTTGAGTAAAAACACAATGAGATATGTAAAAAATATGAACAAAAAAAGTAGTTTTTTTTAATGACAAATATGTCAATTCAACCATTATGGTTGACTCATTTTATTGAAATTCTATTGGTTCTTGAATTCCAACTCACAAAAACTTATTTTGGCACGTTTTCTTATAATGCCCATTTTAGACCCCAAATTTCCTCTAATGTTTGGTTTCTTCAATGCTTCAACATCAAGCAGCTTTAGGTGAAAAAATGGAGCTCTCCCACTTTGGCTCTAATCCTACATTCTTGATGCTTTGTTTGCCTTGGTTTCAACCTATTTCTCTCAACGACTCTATGTGGGATGGCACATAATCAATGTAGAATTGGATGTTACACGCTTTGTGAGCTAGTTGAATTCAAGAAAGGGATTAAGTGATGTATTATGGATTTAGGTGAATTAATGCAACAATGCCAATCAATGTTGAAAATATTGTTTTGAGGAATATATCGTCGAGGGTTTGGAAATAAATTTATCAAAAATATTAGGGAAACTATAAAAAAATTATCGAAAAATGTTGGCAAACATAAACTTAGATATGAAAAACTCAGAAAAATAATCAAAAACATCAACAACCTGAAAATACGTAAAAAATCATAAATGTCGAAGAAATCGGAGATATATGCAAAACTGGTGTTTCCAATATCATATGAGAAAGGTGACAGTTAGACTTCAAGCAAAAAATACAACAAAAGATTGCAACTCATGGAAATTTCATCATTAATATAGTAAGACATGTGGTGGAATTGACACTCATGGGATATCAAAGCATATATGGGAGTCTAGCATAGTAATAACTTGGATGTTTCAATCCAACTCAAATCCTTAAAACAACCCTTTGAGCGAATTGTGGCCACCTTAGTATTCTTGACAATGTGCTTAAATCCCTCTCTTTCGTATTCATCCCCTTCAACAAAATCACCCTTGGATTTTGACGACCCTCCAAAAATTATAAAAAAATGTTGCAAACATAAACTTAGAACTAAAAAACTCAAAAAATACCAAAAACATTGACAACATGAAAAACTTAGAAAAAATAAGAAATATCAAAATAAATCAGAGATATTTGCAACACCGGTGTCAATGCTAGGATCTGCTAAGAAAGGTGCCAATTAGACTTGCAAAAAAACACAACAAATGAAATTTCAAAACCATATGAGTATTGCCTTGTACGCACATAAATCCCAAATAATGCATTCTATATGTAATATGCATATCTCATTAACCTCTATGAGTTTTACTAGATAGAATTTAAAAAATCACTTTACAACCTAACTTGAAAATTATTTGGAAGGTGTCTCTAGAATCTAGTACAATTCATAATGGTGTAACTGCTAATGTGAGTAAAATTAACTAATTTCAACATCAGTCAAATCTAAATTCCAAAAGACAAAATGTCACATAAAATAATTGAAAAAATTGCAAGACCCAATTAGTTTCATAATAAGGACTTTGCAATATCCTTGATAGAAAAAAACAACGATAACAATGCCTTCTAGAGCCAAGATGATGTCTTCAATATACTACTGTAAAATAGAACCTATTAGTGCTTCCCTTCTTTGATAAAAACTAAGTTTCTCTAGTTGACAGTTGAATCAAAATGAAAACATGACTATGACAAAATGAGCCTAGAATTGCCAATTTATATCAAGATTAGGGTGTTCCTCTTAGGACTTAAATTTCCTTTAACAATATCAATAAAATTGGGACAGCTTAAACTTTTAGGATGTTCTAACATATTAACTTTTAATCCCTCTTATGTTCTTTCACCACTAGATGCGTAAAAGTTACTCGAATGAAAAATCAGATTTGAGTTCTGGAAAATTAATAGTTTGACCCTCAAGAAAAGCAGTTTTACCATCAAACTACATGGTTCAGCCAGCTAATACATGGATTTAATGCTGGTATATTTTTTGTGTTATTTGGGGAAAGGATCATGAGACTATAATATGGTTGATTTTCTTTGGAGACAGTCAGAGAAATTGCTAGCCAGAAATAGCTTCTCTGATGTGATTTCATGCTAATAATTATTGGAGAGGTTTCCTAGAGTAAGTAACATCCTTCATGCCAATCGAAAGTTCAACAAACAACATATTTCCCTTGTCACTAAAAATATCAATAAAACAACAACTTGATACAATTTGCAGAAGAGGGATAAAAAACGTAAAAAAAAGAGAAAGAGAACCTAAAAAACTATGTATTTCTTCCATTTTTGTTGTAATTTAAAGGCAATCTTTAGGAAAAAAATACCTTTGTGTATTTTTTTCCTCTGTGTCTAGGGTTTCTGATTTGCACTATAAATATCTACCAAATCTTTATTTAAAATGTATGCACTAAGAACCCATTTTCTAAAAAATAAATTAATTTAAAATGATCTTTCCATTAAATCACTGCATGCGATTCGCTCCTTGATTACCAACTTTAATTTTTTTCTGTCTTCAGAAGTGTAAGTCCAGTATCACTCGATACCTTGTTAAGAAAGTAAGAATACATGAGAGAGATAACAGAGGAAATATATTCTTTATTAAAAGCCTCTCACTGCTTAAAACATCAAGGTTAAGATGGACCCATGCTAGTTTATTATTATTTTAATACAACAATTCTTTTTCAGTTCGCATTAGAAGTCAGACTTCAATATTTTTCTATTTAAGTTAAGCACGTGACACATTTTTTCCACCTAGACTATAGGAGAACTTCATTTCTCTCGATGCAACAAGATATCTATTAAGAGGGTTAACACAAATCACAAAAAATAACTTCAATACACACATCTATGTTGCAAATCCTTTAATGTCTCTATAATCACAAAAATACATTTCCATACTCCTTCAACAAGAGAACACTTTCAATTACATAGTTTCCCAACAAATCATCCCTGATAATAACCATTTTAGGCTCATTGTGATTTGAAATATTTATCTTTCTAATCTCAATTTCACTATCCATCCATCCTAAGTATTCTATCATAATAAATAACTTCTCAATAAACTTTAACCACTCTAAAGTAACAAGGATCAAAAGAAACACCACCTTATTATAATTACTAGGTACAACATCTTGATCCAAAATATTTCAATTGCAAGCTACAACTTTGTTTTCCAATGAGTCTCTGCTCATTAACTTGGCTTTGTATTCCTCATCAATTATAACATTAGTATTTTTAATTCCTTGGGATTAATAACAACAAAGTCTACAACATCTATCTCTATTTGCCAAGTTCTCATAAATCAAAATCTTCCCCTTGTGAACATTTTCTATATAGTAATATACACACTACAAATTCTTCAAATTACAAGGTACAACACCTTGTAATAAGTATCCATTCATTCAAACACTCGAAAGTAATAAGGATCCATTTAGTTCAAACACTCCAAAGTAATAAGGATTCAAAGGCATTACTACTAGTTATAATTACAAAGTACAACATCTTGATCCAAAATATCTCAATTGCACATTAAAAATTCTTTTTCCCATACCTTCTAAACACTGATTAAATCATCACTTTGGTTTTGTATTTTGCATCCATTTTGACCTAAGTTTCTTACTTCCATGGTATTCACAACAACAAAGTCCACAACATCTGACTCTACCTACCCACTTCTCAAGAATAAAAATATTTCGTTCACTAACCTATCATATATATACTCTGGACCAACATTAACAACGTTGATTTCTATTGATTATTGTTACCCATGATAATGAGTGAAGTATTCACTCAAAATGTTTGTTTATGCAACTAATTTAAAAAAAATAATTTACAAAAATACTCTAGTATCCTCATCTTTTACCCAAGAGGAAATTCAAATTCTTTAATAAAACTAAGATTGGACTAGCCTTAGATCATTTTTTTCCCTTATCTCTACTAGTGTTAATGGAACCAATAAATCGGCCAATCCGATTGGTTCATAGGCCCAACTGGTCTGGCTAGGTGCCAAAACCAAAAAAACCTTAGTTTTATCTTCGATAGGTTGTGACCGGCAAGTTTCATACATAACCAAACCAATTTCAGTTATATATGAGTGAATTTGCACATCTGATCCCCCATGTCATATAAAATCAAATCCTTAAAGAATCCACCCATTCTAGAGCGGTTATAAGAAAAGTTTATGGCACTTCAAAACATCATGTAGTACCATTATTTGCAGAGTCAGTCCTGTAGTAGGAATGACTCCCTTATGCCTATAGGGCACAAGGGTAGGTTCCTGCTAATGGTAAATGCGGAAAATAAAACAAAAACAGAAATGATAGAACATAATATTAAACTAAATCTAAGCTAATCTAAACAAGAAGAAGAAGCAAATGGTAAGAATAGTAAACTAAATATAATGGTAGAAAGAAGAAAATGAAGCTATGGTGAACCCCTCTGCAGAAAATGGGTTAGGGTTCCGCCTCCTTAAAACCTGCAAATAAACCCTGAGCTACAAGAACCTACAAAACAATGTTAAATAAAACCTGCAAATGGAATAAGAGTTAGAAAACAAAGCATGTTAAACAACTGAGAAGCAAAAATAACACATGGGTATACCTTCTCTTGGGTGGAAATGGGCCACCATGCCCTAGCTCATGGGAGCACCTCTCTTGGTTGGCAAGCAATGGCTGAAAGGGAAGATGGATGAGAGGGAGTGTGGGTGGCTTGAAAGGCAAATGGTCTCAAGGAATCCACTTGGGAAGCATAATAGTATGCAAGGGAGGAGTGTTTTGAGAGTGATCACCCACCCTCCTTTTATAGCTTTTCCAAGGGGTTTTAGGGTTTTAAGCCCTTGGTCATGGTTTTAGCCCCTTTTTTGGGCTTTATCCCCTTTCGCCCTAACTTTAGCCCCTTTTAGGGTTTTAGCCCCCTTTTTAGGGATTTAGCTCCTAGGGGGCTATTTTGGGCTCTTTTTGGGGGTTTTTATCCCTTTTCTTCATCCTTGGGATCTGTTGGAGGTGTGGGGGTCTAATGGAAGGTTTGATGGAGTGATATGGGGGTTTTGAGATGGTGTCCTTGGGTGGTGTAGGACATTGAGAGCTATGTGGGGGAATTTTGGGTTAATAGATTGCCCCCTAATGTGTGAGGGCAGGAGCTCAATGTATGGCCGACGGACATCATATGATTTTCTATGTAGAGGTGGTGCTTCCGGGGTTGGGGCATGGTGGATTTTGGTTTTGTCTTAATATGGTTCCCATAAATGGGTGAGATACAATAAATGTATGACATGTATATGGATGAGGCGGGCATCCCCATGCTCATGACAATGTCAAAAGAATCATTTCATCTAAGCTATAAAATACAAGAGCCGATCATATACAACTGATGTTACAATGTTGGTTGCCTCCATGTGAGGCTAAATACAATATTGATCTGGTACATTAGACCCATGGCATTATCATGGTAGGCTATATCTTCATGACTGATGGTCTAATGGATCTAGTACATAGCTATGTGGACTCACTGATTGAGAGTCAGAGTCTCTGCGGTACAAGTATGCTGCATCAATCATAAAGGTATATTGAAGCACTGCTGGGGCTTCTGAACACTGTCTCCAATGCAACCTAGAAATCACAAGGGACATAACCTATTTAGGTCCCTCAAGTGGACTTCACCAATGTGCTAGAGTCAGGTGACATCTGGGGTCTTCGACCAAATACGGTGTGAAACAAGCCCTGTACGAATCTCAATGGTGTGATGATGGAGTTGAAGTCGAGCATGTGAGAAAAAACCATCCCAAGAGGCACTAAGGAATCCTCTCAAGTGGTCCAAATAACTCATCAATGATTTAAATGAAACCAAGGTACAGGGACCTATGGGTCTATCCTCTGGAATATGTGTGTTGGCGTCGATAGAGGGAGACCTACCCCTAGTCAAGGCAATGATGTTTCCTTGACTAGGAGCACGATGGATAACTGAAAGGTGTGAAGCAATCTATGGACTAAATCACTAAATTGGGGGGGATGGGAGGGAAGGGAAAGAATTTGAACAGGGGTAGGGAGGGGAGTGGGAGACTCAAACTTCCTTTGTTCATAGTATGACGGTAGGGCAGACCAGGCAACAAATGAAACTGACTCAAGGGAATGGGATCATAGTTGTAATACTGAGAATGTCACTGCATATGGGAAATACTTGGAGGAGGTGGACACTTTTGATACTGATGGGATCCAAGGAAGACACATTGCAGAGTACTCTGAACAAAGGCAACCCAATGTGGGAATGTTTCCAAACTGTTTTCTATGGGGTGGTGTCTAGGGACACCGTTGTTGTATGATCTCGTGAATTTTTGGAGAGCTCGAGAAGGTAGATGCTCAATGGTGCTTTCAATTTTAGAGAGTCTGAAAGCATGAAGAAGAATCCAGTGGGGGCTCTTTTTTATTGGTAGTCTCCTATGTCCGAAAAAGGATAAAAGTATACATAGGAGAGCTCACCCATCCTATAGGGGATGAGAGACTTCTTTACCATTGGTAGTCCAATCAGGCTGGAAAAGGTTAAACCTATACTGACTGGACAGTCATTCAGATACTTTTACTAGCATGAATGAAACCAAGTTTTCTCAGCAATATTTTCTTGATGAGATGGCTAGAAAAGAGCTTAATGACAACCGTTGGTGAGCTTTTTCGTAAAGTGCAGCCCCTCTGCCCGAGAAAGCATAAAAGTATGCAGAGGGGAACGGTCTTAGCTTGAGTGTGCCAAGGAGGTCCTTTTCATGAAATGGTCTACATGGTCTGCAAAAGGAGGTAAACGAGACAATGTAGATGCCCTTTCCTATACTTTAGTGAGCTAGAAAGGAAGCAGTTGTGCTCGGTGATCTTTTCATTGTTTTAAGGAGTCAGAAAAGAGCTTAAATGAAACTCCAATGTGGTCAACCAACTATGATGGAACATGCGGCGCCCCATGTCGGGATGATGGATATAGGTCCAAAGGTCATCCACATAGTATGGATGGAGCAGCAGGCTCTCAAACATACCAATGCATGCGTGGGATATATCGCGGCAGAGGCTTGCGAGTTGGTGCGACAGAGGCACGCAAACTGAAGTGGCTCTCGGACAGAGATCAGGAGAGCATGTGTGTGTGTTGCGTTGGACGAACTTGACTACATGCGATGTGAGTGCAAGTCCAGGGCATTTATATGCCAAATGCATGCAAGAAAAAGAAATCATTTTGTGGACAGTGGTCCAGATGTCCATGTAAGGTTTGGTGAATGGCAAAGGCAACTAAGTGCTAAAAGTACAAAATAAAAGTTAAAATTATAGTCCTTAATGGGCGGTGGCCCAAAAACTCGCGTGAGTTGTAGTAAGAAAGTGTGATGCAAGTACAAGTCCATGGACACTTACATCATCATGTCATGGCTCGTAAATCGAGGTGACTTGTGGGAAATGGTCCTGAAATTGGTTTATTAAACATGAGATGATGGTCTCATTAGGAGATGGAAATTTGAGACCGAAGGTGTGAGAGGTGTCTCAAATTGGTTCTAGGTGACTTTGGACTAGCAGCTGATGGTGCTACCCCTGACTTGTGCTAAAAAACATTGAAAAATAAGAAAGGGAAAAAACTACACTATAAGCGACTCATCAGGCATAGACTCTCTTGAGTTGGAGCCCGTTGTGTGGCTTCTTCAAGAGTCGGTTATCTAAGTCAGTGAAGAGGTGTGCTCCATTACCAAGATGAAGGTCATTGGTAAGGCATGGTGATGGAATCTGGTCTTTTATGGGAAGAACCGATTCCACACAATGGTTTAAATGGAATGGGGTAAAACCGAAGGCGATCTTACATATATCTCCGTCATCACGTAAGTGGTGCCAAGATAGATCAGGTGGATCTTCCATGGTCGATGAGATGAAAGGGAAACTGCTGCTAGAGACCATGTAAATGGTATTGGTTGTGGTTTTGGTGGCCTTGGCCCCAGTCTCTATTGGAGGAAGAGGGGAAGGCTTGGAGACGGGAGGAGTCTTTGATGGACCTGGAGGTAGGTGCAACATCATCTCAATTGGCTGGACATGAGTGAACACATCCTGGGGCCTTAGAGGTAGGGTAGGTGGTTCAAGGTACCACACAGGATATCCTAGTGTGAAATCCTGTAGATTGCGGGTTTCCAAGAAAAACTTACTCATGATCTTGGATGGTAGGAAAAAGAAAAGGAAAAGAACAAGGAAAAGGATCGTGTTGATCGGGAATGAACCCCACTGTTTCCCTGTTAAATGAGGTTGAGGTTGCAACTGAGGTTGCACCGATGGCTGGGGAAACAATGGAAGAGACAGGTCTAATGGAGTGTCGGTGATGGCAGAGACAGGAGGGTCAGTTGAACTAGACATCATGTAGATGGAAATGGTATTTGAAGAAGGCAGTGGGGGGTGAACTTCTTCGATCAAGGTGATCTCAAACTCAAGGGAATGGTGACGGAGGTCAGTGAGAGTAAAAGGAAATGGTGGGAGTAATGTCCATACAAACCAAAAAGGGTGCAAGCATGGTTTGTCCTCAATGCCTTGTTCCTGACTATTGGCACGGTTGGGAGTTAAACCATGGGAGTTTTTTGTTTGTATCCATGGCCCTGTTTCTCATAGACGGTGCAAGGTGCAACTTGTCGTGGCTCTACGGTGGTTTTGGTATTCTTGCCCCTGGCTCTTTTGGGTTGGGGATGTGGTAGTGCAAGTGCAGTGGTTGGCTTGTGTAGACTGGGTGGAGGGTGAGACTCAACCACAATCGGTTGTACCGAGGCTAACACAACCTAGGGTATTGTTGGTTGAGCTGGTGGATCAAGATACCACACTGAGATCCCCAATGTAAAGTTGGGTAGGCATAAGGTGTCCATGACCAAATTGCTCACGACACCAGGTGGGGGAAAGAGGAAGGGAATAGTATGGACTGGAGATGAGCCCACATAACTCCCAACTAGTCGCATGTGGGGGTGAGGTTTTGGTTGTGGCTACATGTAATGCTACTGCTATGGGTGATGTTGTGGTTGTCGTTGCAGTTGTAGACAATGTTGTGGTTGTGGTTGGGGCTACAGTTGCGGTTGCTGTTTGGGTGCAGTGATGCTTGATGAGACCATGCACAAGTCCACATTTTTCTTTTGTGTTGGTGGTGGTGACACCAACGGGAAAGGAGCCGTCATGGTGGGATCAGTAAACAACCTAGGGCCCACATTCAATGGTGGGGAAGCTGGTGTGTTTTCAATCATAGTGTTGGTTTCCAAGATGACGTTAGCGTGTGTGGTTTCCCCTTGCGGATCAATGGTGGTGATGGTAGGGATAACGTTGGCAGGTGTTGTTAACCCTTACAGATCATGGTAGGTGAGCTGGTCAACTGTCACAATCTTCCATTCATGGGGGAACATCATGAGGTAAAACACAGTTGATGCGACGGCTCGCATGGCGTACATGTAACTCCTTCTAAGGAGGAGGTTGTAATCCAGTTGAGCGTTGATGACTTTGATGTCAATCAGGATCTTCCCAACTAATGTGATGGGGACATGGGGGAGGATTCCTTGGGCTTTAATGGGATGTCCATAATAATCCCACAGAGTCATGGATGATGGTTGCAGAATTGGTGATCCAAGCTTCTGCCAAACTAAGGTAGACATGATGCACATGTATGCCCCTTCATCGACTATGCATCGATGCACAACCAAATTCCGGATGGACACTGGGATTTGGAAGGTGATACTAGAGGGCATGTGTGGTTCCCCATTCTCTGTGTCAAAGGTGATCAGCTTGGATTTGGAGGGGTCTACTACCCCTAGAGCGGCTAGTAAGGATTTTTGCTGCATTGGGCATGTTTTAAGTACCTCAAGAGCAGACATGGCGGTTGGCATTTGGGCCAAATCATACACAATGCTATAGCTGAGTGTAGCTCTAGTTGTGGCATTATTGGCAATTCTGCGTATGGGGGGGTGCAGGAATGGGGGTAACTGGAGAGGTAGGTTTCCTATCTAAGATGTGGATGATGCTGATGAGCCGACAGGTTCAGTGCTAGTACCACACTGATTTAGTTTGGTCTATAAGTTGACCTCTTCAGTGGTCATGGATAACAGGTGGTGAACACTTGTTTTGGCCGTGGGAGCTGCCCTCGGAGCGTTAGGGTTGGGTTGGGGAGGGGGTGTGGTTGCCATTAATACTTGGACTGGAAGTGGGTTTTGAAGCACCATGGGGGGAGGTCCTTGAGGTGCCGGGTTGGGTTATGCTTGGTTTGTAGAATTGGCAGCCTATTGGGCCTCATTTTGAATGTCCTTCTTTGTACAGCCCATGAAGGGACACTCAAATGTATAGTTCCCATAGACCTCACAGAGTGCGCATGGTTGGTTTGTGCGTAATGGGGCATTGCGTCTTGGTGCATTTGGTTGCCGGGGGTTCTGGGATGGTTGGTTTACCATGGCATTATTGGGAGGATTCAGTTGTTGACCGCCTCCCTGTGGTTGATTATTTCCTTGGTTGCAGGGGTAGTTGTTTCGAGCTTACCCTTATCGATTGTTGGGGGTAGGCTGGTTGGGATGGTTTTGCTGTGTAAACACTTTTCCTAATGGAGCGGGTGGAGTAGGGGTGGGGGATTGAACTTGTTGCACTAGCAGTGCATAGTATATTTGTGGGGCTGGTGGTGCCAAAAATGTGGGCATTTTCCACACATACTGCTGTGTTGGCCAAGCCATGGCCTAAGCGTGTTGTGGTGGCACAGGTTGTGTATAGGAAGTCGTCGCTCCAGACTGGGACATCATTCTAGCATAGTACAGAGCTTGGTTTTGGTAAGCAACATTAGTAGTGTTCTTGGTTGTGATGTGATGGAAGGTGGTGTCAGTCGAGGCTATGGCTATTGGGAGACTGACCCTATGATGTCGTCCACAGCGTGGGATGCCCACGATGTGTCATGGTAGGAGGTACTCAGACAGGGAGTGTCTGGAATGACAGTGTACAGGTATCCAGACTGAGAGTAGATCAAATCAAATTGCTGAGCCTTCAGTATGGCCTCTTCTTCAGATTGGGGATGTTCAGATGCGATGTCCTTTACGATGGGTGGGAGCAAAGTCTTAAGGAACCAATCCAAGAAGATCTTGTTGTCTAGTTGGATTTTGCATAAGCTACAGCGTCACCGCCACTCATGGATATGGTCAGTTATGTGAGTGTCGATGCTTTGATGGCAGGATAGTAGGATCTCCACCCCCTCGTCATATCTGACAGGGAGTTGGAAATACTGTAGGAACATGAAGGCTAGGGAGTTGAAGTCAGGGTATTTGGCTTATGGTAGCTCGATGTACCATTTGGCCTTGACACCTGTAAGGGTGCATTGGAACAGCCTCAGCCTGATGGATTCATCTACAATGCTATTAGATGAGCACCATAGATGGAATGTCATTATGTGGTTTTGGGGACATTCCCATGCTTTTCCTTCAAACTTTGGGATGTCTAATGGTAGCTTAGTTGGCATGGGTGGCTAGAAATCTTGGTGGTGGATGGGGTCATTTGTTAATCTAGCCAAATCAGGAAAGTTTATCTGAGCCATGAAGGGAAGGTTTGACCCCAAGTTGATATGGGATGGGGATGCAATGGTGGTGGGGTTTGCAGGTACATAATGCATCTGCATAGATGGGAGTGCATGCGGTGGCACCATTGCAGATGGGCCAATGCCACTAAGTGTTGTGTGGGGGGTGGTATGAGTGGCGGGGACATTTCCCCCATGTATGACAGTAGGGGCAATGTAGGTGGATGGTCCACTGCCCCCCTATGTGGTAGGAGGGGCAGTATGTGTGGAAGTGCCACTAACCCCGTGTGTTGTAAGTGGGCCATCTTGGCTGGTCACTATAGGTGGTGGAAGCTGGCTAATGACAGTCTGCATGACTGTGCTTGGGCAAGTTTCTAGGTTGTGGGTAACAGGTTGTGATGTGGACATGGGTCCACTTGCTAAGGTTAGGCTGAAAAATGGATCCAAATTTCTATTAACCATGGGGCTAGATGGTGCGGTGTGAAGGTCTAGTTCAAACTGATATGGGTGTGAATTAGAATCATAGATTGTGTGGCCCTCTGACAGTGTGGGAGATCACTGAGAACGTCTACGAAGGTGCCGATCGAGTGTTCCGAATGGTGGTGGTTCGCCTCTTAGGCATGAGGAGGAATGTGGAGGATCAATTGTGTTTGATTTTATGTGTGAAACTGGTGGTAATGAGATTTGGACCCCAGTTTCAGTGGCTTCCTATTGGCTGAAGGTGGTCTCTCGGCCACCAAGACTTCCAGAGGATATCGCTTGGCTTGTTCCTCACAGGTGTTTCTACTTAATTGGAAGGGGTTGTTTCCCATTTCGCTTGGCGATTCCTCTCAGCGACCAGATACTTTTGGGTTCCTTTGGTACTCCTCACAATGAGTTTCTAGGAAGAGCCCAAGTACTTCCCATAGTTGAAGCAGTCAAGGACTTATGTCCTCAGAGACTACAGAGTTGTTTTGACTTAGTGTAAATTAGTAGATTTTAAGGCTCACTCAACATCATGAATTGAGTTGGGTTAATTATTTACAAACTTTGTTGGATTTCCTAGATCTTGGAACTCTTCTAAACTTCATGAACTAAAATTTAAACCTCATCAATTATCAACCATTACAGCCATTGTTTAATACTTCTTTTCACAAACCGTTTGAATGAAATACCACAGAGCATTTTTTTTCCAAATACGATGTGCTATAATATGCCACAACAGTGTCCAACAAAAATTTCTTCACTGAATAGATGATCACACCAATCCTCTATAAGAACACTTTCTTGCATCTTTGAAAATTTCAGGACCGAGGGGAAAAATGCTTTGGATTACTCTTCATGAGCTGTAATCACTCCTTAAAATAAGAATCTCCAATATTTTTCAGGGAAATCTCATACCTGTGTAGTGTGCAATCTACAAAATAACTCATAATAGGAGACGTGTTCAAGTTCCTGTAGAAAAGGAAGGAACTCTTTGGATAAAAATACGTGTTCGAGGAAACAATCTCAACAAGATGCAAATTATAAAGGACTGACTTGTAAAAATTGAAAATTAGTACAAGTACTACAAATAATCCAACCATTTATTTTAACCTGCAATCTTCCATCTTCAACAAGTCCAAATATCAAGACCTTCAACTCTCCATAATCATAAACAAGAATAGCGTACATCCAAGGGCAATGTGACTAAACACCCTTCAAATTTAACCACTTTTCATTATACATCTCTGCGGGTGCTATATATTTAACCACTTTTCATGAAACAATATCACCATTCCCCATTGTGAAAGCTACACATTTTTTCATAAGATTTGTAGCAATGGCTACCACCAAGATTTCTCTAATGGTCCAGCAAAACCCTGAATATAAACAAGCCTAATCACCATCACAATGCATTACCCAAAGAATAATATAGGAGTGTAGGCATGTGATATTGTATATTTTTAATAATATTGTATGCCATCAACATTTACAGTCTGATATATAAGGACTTTCAACTGATCCCAAATATATATATTTTCAAATTTCACAGTTCTTAAATTGCCATCCAATCGCCAAATCATTATCTGGGCCTCTAGAAGTGAAGCCACTCTGAAATGCAGACTAAAACTTGAGATTGAAGAGAAACGAGGGAAGAAGCCTAAGAAATTGAAATTGAATTTGAATTGGAAAGGCTACAAACCCATCACAAATAGCACTACTCCAGCAAAGATTTAGAGAGCTAACTAATCCATAAGTAGTCCAGAAAATACCATGCATTGGTATTTCCGAGTTCAGGCAAACATTAACTTGTTTTTGCCCAAAGTAACTCCATTTTTGTTTTAGATACCAGTGATAATTACCGAAACCCCAATTTTGGATGCAACTGGCAACTCTAAGTTATAGTTCCACTTCAACAACTCAATTTTGGCTCCTATTGTTCCACATATATCAAATAAACCTCCATCCAGACAGATCCCCCTAAATGGATATTCACATGCCAGAGTTATTGTCCAAGTCATATCAGACTGTACAAATTCAAAAGAGAATCTGAAAAATTCACAAATCTAAGGTAAATCAAGGCTAATAGATGCATTGAAAAAAGCAGGAATAGAAAGAAATTAAAAAACAAAAAAGAATAGCCAAAAAGCATGAGAGCGTTTTTGTGAAATGACTATTCAAGAGAGAGGGAGGCCAATGTATCCATTGAAAAGAAGTATATATATACTATCAAATTTTACTTCCTAGGCCTCCTCTATCTCAGGTCTGGTCCCGTATTTCTATGTGTGATTGGGCTTCTCAGTCTATATGATATTCAATAGTTACTGCTCTCTCAATATCGGGTACACTTTATTCGCCCTTTGCTCTTACAGAAACCATGCTTATGCTTTCTTGCATTTACTGCCTCGGCCTCCCCTATCTCAGGTCTGGTCTTGTGTGTATGTGATAGAAGAGGATGTAATATTTAGATAATCCAACAAAGAATTAATAAAAAAGGATATTGATCTGCTCAACTGTTACTGCTCTCTCTCAACAGTTACTTCTCTCTCAATACCAGGTACATTTTATCAACATTTTATTCACCCTCGGCACTTACAGAAACCATGCTTGTGCTTTCTTTTAGTTCAGATACATTTTATCAACATTTTTTGAAGGATAAAAATCTCTAAGAAGATGGTGTCTTTGTCTTTGTATATGTTTAAAGTGGCTAGTGTCTATGTGTATTCGATAAAAGAGGATAATAAGCTCTCTCATTAGTAGGTGCATTTTATCAACATTTTTTTTAAAGGATAAGAAGCTCCATTTAGAAAGAATAAACAATGCTCTCTTCATTACAGTGGGATTGCTCTCTTCAACAATCCCATGTCCAGTTTTCTTTCTGTTTGATAAACAAACCCTAATCCTTCCATTTCAGCAAACCCTTTCTATCTATTCTCTCTGACGTAAACCCGCCTATGTNATGTATTTATCGAGTGTGTGTTGTGGTAGCTTTAGGTTTAGTTTGTCCGCTCCATTTTTGTTTTTTGTTTTTTTCCCTTTTTGGGTTTAACCTACCTCTCTTAAAAAGAATTTGAACTTTTCGGTTTGGTTGTTTTATCATATTCATTTGTAATCAATATTTTAATATATTATACTTTATATTTTTTTATAAAATTTAATAGGGAAAAGAGAGATATAAATATTAGGGTTTAAAGGTGTTTAAATTAACATAAATGTTATTATTGATATATCTATATGTTTCAATTCCTTTTATAAAATGTATATGGAAGGAAAAATTAATATTAGTTAAATTTTTTTTCAATTTAATATTAGATATATACATAGTAATATCACTATATAGGAGAAATTATGGTAGTGTCAATTCATTTAATAGGGGCTTACAAATTAATTTTTAATATTTTGTTAGAATTCTCAACTTACTTAAAAATCATTTAAATAAGCCATGGGTTGGGTGAGTAGTGTAGTATGTACTTTATGTAATTTTAACTTTAACTTTAATTTCTTGTTAAGCTTGGTGTTTTAATTTTAATTTCTTGTTAAGATTGGGTATACCCAACTACACTTTCTCTTCACTTATTAGATTTGTTATTTTCACTTTTAAATAATTTTCTCTCCACTGATTTAATGTGTATTTATTATATAGGTGTTTTTTCTTGCTTTGTTTTATGCATATATGTGTTATATGCAATTTATTTCTATGGCATATGTATGTGCCATTTTCTCTATTATTTTGTATAACTATGTGTTTTCTAATAAATCTATATATGTTTTTGTTAAATTTGTTCTTTAAATGGCATGATATGTGATTATTTCTTCAATTATAAAATAGGTCTCATATATATGTTTACTATGTGGGTAAAGCTTTTTATTATTACGTAAATTATTATTATTTTATAGAAGGAAATGTTATAAGAGACTTTGTTTTAGGATTTAGGGTTAGGAATAGGATTAGGCTTAGGATTCAAAGTTAATCTTAACTTAATTTAGACTTAATATTGAAGCTTAGGGATTTAGGTTTGATCTTAGGCTAGTGGTAGGCTAGGGTAGACAAACTAAGGAAAGGTAGGTTAGCCTATGTTAGGGTAAATGAAGGTAGATTATACTAAGTAGTTTAAGGTAGGGTAGGGTTAGGTAGTATATGATAGGATAGGTTAGGGAGAGAGAGAGGGAGGGGAGAGGGAGAGGGGGAGAAAGAAAGAGAGAGAGAGAGAGAGAGGGTGGGGGGAGGCGGGGGGGACAAGAGAGAGAGAGGGAGAGAG
>LPNX010973453.1:108168-155231 GCA_001517045.1 Pseudotsuga menziesii
GAGGGAGGGGGGAGAGAGAGAGAAGGGGAGGAGAGAGGTTCATAGGGATTGGGGTAACATAATTTTTCAATCATTCATTATTCAATATTAGTGTGTTGTAGCATTTGAAATTGTTGTAAAATATGAAACACTTTATGTCAACAAGAAACAAACTATGCCCGAGGATTGAGAAATATGACCATTAATCAAACATAAATTCATGCATTGTATGCCAAATTAGTATATTCGATTCTCAGCAAATAAATTCTGTGTTTTTTGGAGATTCATCATTAATCCTCGGTGTAGGTAAGAAAAGTGTAGTTATCCTATATCTTCTCGATAGTGTTTCACATGCTTTTACTATGCCTCTCACATTGAAGATGATTTTGGAAATGATAAATTAAGTAGCTTAGACACACTGAAATAATAATTCATTCCTACTTTGAAGGCATCAAAAGAATCAACATTCCTCAAGAATGCAATTCCTTCTCAGTCAAATTTTAAGAAGTGTTGATATTAGGAAGAAGTGTAGTCTTGAAAAGATGAAAAAAAAATGTTTATTACATCGAAGAGGTGCATTCTATAGCTCAGTAGGGGGAGATGTGAAGTCTGTCTATGCTCATAATAGAGCTAACACATGTCCTTTATAAAACATAACAAAATTTTATACAAAATAACACGTTGGCTAAATTTAGCTTTAAAATATTTTTTAGAACCACATATATAAGACTACAAATTAAAACAATAGACATTCTGTTCACATTTGTTGAATCCACTCTAAAAAATGGGTTCACACTGAGAAAGATTTGATCCCTTTCAGGGCTTAGTACATCCTTTTTAATATGGATCTATGATGGTAGTATACAACAACTCTAATAACCCAAAAATTCATAAAAATTTAAAATTTTTACTGACATAAAATGTCTAAAGTCGCAGCTAAGTACCTGCTAAAGGTTAGTGGAAAATGGATTGCTTCTTTATAAAAACCTGTAAACTAAAGGTGTAATCTTAAAAAATTGTGTTACTGCTATTAAAGACTTAATAGTTGTAATTCTTTCAGAAGTATGAAAGAACTTGTATTTTGCTGCTGCTAGATATACTGATATTTCTGTTTCCAAGTAGGGAAAGAATTCTTGTGTGTGATTGGGGCTTAATTAGCGTTACGCTAACACAAATGGAATGTTGGTTCCTTATAGGTTTAGCAGGTAAGCATATGATCCAGTAGGGTGTTATTTAAATTCAATTCAAGAAGAGACTTCCCTAGTATGAATAAGATGCTAGTCTTAGAAAAAGTTTTAATATGCTACTTGTCTTCAAGGAGGTGATGTTAATCTCTTTCTGTTGTTACAACTCCATAGTTTGTATTTACAACTAACCCCGTAATGACTCCACACAACTACAAAAACATGGGTTAAAATATTGCGAGAACAAGTACTATCCAAAGTTCCTCCAATCAATTGAATATTTATAATTTACAACTCTAAAGAAGACTTTTATTTTTGTTTACAGTAATGGTAATTCAAATATGTAAACCATTTTAACCTTAACATCGATTTTTCATTATATAATTTTCATGTTATATGGGGATTTACTCTTTATTCTTTTTATATGTATCTTCTACCTCAAATTATTAGTGCATTCTTAGCTATGACTAAAACTTCATCCAAGTTGATTAGTAGACTTTTGAAATATCTTTATACTAAGTCTTAGCACATGAATTTAGAAAAAGAATTTATTTAAACTTGACATAGCCTACGAGTTACTTCATATCTTGAATTTATAAATTATAACCTAAACATCGCTAATCTCCAATTCAATTTTATTCAATCTTCTCCTAGTTTTGACATTATAAAAGTCTCATTTAAATATAATAACTATGTCCTCACATAAATCGAGTTAGTAAAACTTTGGAATAAGTTTGTTGGTCAACCAAAATAATGTTTGGAATCATCCTAAATCCAAGGTTATAATTGGTAAACTAAGTACCAACAACTCCATGGTAATGATATGCATATGGTAATCATATAATGCATAGTTTATAATGATCGCAAGTTTGATTATAAATCATTGTGTTGTAGCGATGACTATGGAACTCTATCCACGCTGGAGAAAATATTTCAAAGGACATATGGGTTGGTTTTATCCACACAAGGCTTGACTTATAACTTAAAAACCCTACTCATATGTTTTTGCAGAGTGAGGGTTCCTCCGTCGTGTGGGCAGAGCTGAGAGGACGTGGCCATTGGAAACCTATAACCATCTTCAAGCTTAGCAGATTGCTTCCATATCCAAAAGCTGTGACTGTTTTGAGAGACATCGTGAAGGGTTTTTGGTCTTTAAAGGTTGAAGTAGCATACAACAAGTGTAGATACTGGTTTTTATTAAGTATTTGAGTACTATGTTTGTCTTGAGCCTGTAAAAATGATTAACAGAGCTTGTACATGAATACTCCTCCATTCTGTTTGAGTTGTTTGCTCGTTTCCTTCCAAGCTGTGACTCAACGTCTTCTTGTCTTCCATCTTGGTACCAAAATGAGCTAAGGTGGTTGGTCATCTCAGCTTCATTCAGAAGGAAAGATTCACAAGTAAACACTTTCTCCAGTTTCGTTTCTATGTTAATTTTCATAAAAGGGTTTTACAATTTTAAGAAATATTTGTAACAAAAATGTTTTACAATTCTTGCAGGTCCTCCTCTCGTCTCTGTAGGTGGAAACAAACTTATTCCCTTGACTGTTCATCTAGGCATACATTTGGTAAGCCTTGGTTTCAAATGATGGTTTCTTCCTACAAATTGATGTGGTGGTTGGAAGATATGATTCTTTGGGGTTGAAAAAGGCACAACATCGGTTTACCTACTAGCTTGTTGTTTCTTTCTTGCTTGTTTCTCTCTGAGTTTCAAAACCCTAGAGGGTATTTTTATGTAGGGAGGATGAAGGCTATTGTAGCTGTGATAAAATAGTTTTTATGTCTAAGCCTTTATGGCCTGAACAATGTAACTTCTTTTACTTATTTTGATAGAGCTCAGCTCTAATCCTGACAAGGCTGTCGACCTCTGTCCGTTTAATTTTTAGTTTTTAAAATAGATTTTAAATGACAAGAAGGACTGATAACCAGTAAAGACATGTAAATGGATTAAGGATTTTTACCTATCAGTAATGAATGGTTACTGTTAGATATTAATATATTTTGTATATTTCAGTTTTTAACAGGCCTCAGCCTTGACCTTAAATTTTAAAGGCCATAAGCCAATGCTTCTTAATCGATTTTTTTTTTTAACAAATTGTTGTTGTATTATTTTAGTTTATTATCATGCAATTAAAATGATTTATAGTGCAATGCATTTATGGGAATTTTTACTATGTTAAGAGTAATATTATTACTCTATTTTGGCTCATAAGGGTTGATATTTAATATACCCTACAACTCTATAATAGAATCAATTTTACATGATATATTCTTATCTCTGTTTTATTATTCTTCCTTCAATGGTTTTACAGCTGTTAAAATTCTTAAAAAGGAAAATTAGGGTAAATACTGCAAGATTGTGAATAGGATAGAATCTATATTTCATAAACCTAGGTAGTTTCCTTTAGGTTACAGTATAAACACTTATTTGATACATAGACAAATATTATCTAGGAATAAATTATTATAAATATTTATCGATTACTACCTAGTTCTAAACCCTAAGTAGTTGTTTGTTTACTATTTATGTTTATTTATTTAACTACATCTACTATGTTTATAAAGAATAATAGTATTAATAATAGTTCTATATTTAGTATGATCACTAAATGTATTTATATACCTATGTTCAGTTCTTGTCTGAAGTAGATACAATCAAATAGATAAAGTGCTTATTGTTTCTTTGAAGAGTAAATCCTATGCAAACTATAGCAGGATTTAGTTACATTTTTCATTCAGAGCTAAATAAGAATCATTATATCTACCCAAACACCTATATGACCTAGAGTACTACCTAAACCAGGAGTGGAAAAATACAGTATGGAAATCTATTTCTATTCATTTCTCATTTAGCATATATACTACTATTTCTAACATAATCTGCAAATTACTAAGTCCATCAATACACAGTTACTCTTTTATTCATAAACCCTAATAAAATACTAACATTCCTGTATTTGAAAACTAGCAAACATTTTATTCAAGACAGTAAATACATATAATAACATGAAACGATTAGAACCTGTCAATGATGAGGTGACAACAGCTTAAGGAGGCTATTCCTCCCAACCAACTCATCGAGAAAGCTTAGTTTGCACTTCCTCAGGAACCCTAAGCCTATTTCCTAGTCCTCCTGGTAGAGTACTAGGTGAAGGATGTATCCTTAATACCTTCTGTCATCTGACTGGTCAAATTACCTCAGTAATCCAAATTTGCTCACAGTGGTAAGAACTTCAGCTTAATAGCTGCAATAAGTTCAGTCTCAACAGTTAACCGCTCAAACTCACTTTAGTAATCCCCTTCATCGAATTTTCTCATGAGCAATTCATTCACCTTGAATGATCACTTCCCAAAAAATGAGTCACCCCAGTTGTCTTCAATGGGAAATTTTTATAGAAATGTCTAGGTCTTCTGGGTCAGTTTTCACTTAATGAGCCACCTGCTCCAATTCCACTTTTTTGGGGAATCATGACCACAAATATAGGGAAGTTGCCACCTGCAACAGTTGGAAGTAGTTTCAGGATGCTGCCACTTGTCAAGATACTCTCCACCTAGTCTCCTCAACCATGTGACCAGTTAACACTCTTTTAATAGCTTCCCTAAGCTGTTGTCTCATCATTTATTTATTTATAAATAAAATATTCTGAATTACATTAATTATTCTTGACCTCACTTGGTCATCAATTAAAAACTTAACATAAAATATAACACAATGTTCCTCAAATAACATTAAATTGTTTTTTTGCAAATTGGGGCATGTGACATAGACACCCCCTTAATCTATAATATCGTCCTTGATGTTATTTATTTCTCGTCCTTAGATTTCCCATGAAATAGAATTGGATATGCATCCCACAAATGAATTTCCATTTTCCAGGTGGCTTCTTCTTGAGTAAGGTGCTTCCATTACACCTTCACCTAACCAATGGTGCGATTTCAAAGCTATATCTCCCTCCGTTCGAGGATACAATCCGGTGCCACCAGAAAATCTCCTTTGGGTTCCACCTGCACATCCTTCCAATTAATAACATGAGTAGCATCATGTACATATTTTTTTAATACAGAAATGTGAAAAATATTGTGAACAATTAGATTTGGTGGTAGAGCTAACTAATATGCTACTTGTCCTGTCCTGGACAGTATTTCAAAAGGACCACAATATCAGGGTGCTAGCTTAGCACAACTACCTAGCCTCAAAGAAATATTTTTGGGTCTCACCTTAATAAAAACATGTTCACCTACCTGGAACACCTTTGGAGTTCGTTTAAGGTCTGCTTGGCTTTTTTGTCGATTTTGCACAATTTTCAAGTTACCTTGTACATGTTTTACAATTAACTCCATCTCCTTCAATAATTCAGGTCCTAATACTAACCTGTCTACTGGATTACTCCAAGAGATGGGAGTATTGCGTTTCCTTCCATACAGAATTTCGAAAGGACTATACCTAGATAAAGCTTGATAATGATTATTGTAAGCAAATTCTACCAGGTGTAAATAGTCTTCCCATTTACCTTGGCTGGTCCTTTACGTACATTTTGAGTAGATCCTCCAATACCTGATTTACTCTTTCAATCTGTCCATTAGTTTGAGGATGGAAAGAGGTACTAAAGTTTAACGTAGTATTTAATCCTTTAAACAAATATTTCCAAAAGTTACCTATAAATTAGGGTCTTAGTATGAAATTATCACCTTCGGTATTCCATGCAACCAAAAAATTTGTTTTAAGAAAATATCAGCAATATTTGTAGCTTTATAAGTAGTTTTTACAGGTATAAAATGGGCTGCTTTACTCAATTTGTCAACCACTACCATTATTGAGTCATTTAAGTTCTGATTTCTATGTAATCTCGTAACAAAATCAAGGCTAATTATCTCCAATTTCCAGCTAGGAATAGGCAATGGCTGAAGTAGCCCAGCCGGATGCTAATGTTCAGTTTTTATTTGCTGACATTCGAAGCATCTAACAATATATTCTTCCAGTTCATTTTTCATGTTTGGCCAGAAATAATCCTTTCTTAGCATGGTTATAGTTTTCTAATAACCTAGATGCCCTGAATAAGGATTTTTATGAATTTTGTTTAAAATTAACAACTTAATCTTAGGTACATTAAGTACGTATAATCTATCCTTATACAGTAATAATCCTTTTTCATTCAAGTTGTACCATGTACTTAGAATTTCTATTAAATTCTCTTTTACTTTTGCTTGTAATTTTCATCTTGTTCTATTCCAACTTCAAGTTGTTCTTCCAAGTCGGTTGTATAAGTGCTGATGGCTGCTATAAAATTCAGCTTTGCATTTCTACTTAATGCATCAGCAACCTTATTGTCCTTTCCTTTAATGTGTTGAATTTCAAAATCGTATTCACTCAGAAAATATAGCCACCTAGCTTGTCTAGCATTCAAGTTAGGTTGATCTAACAGGTATTTCAATCCTTTATTATCTGTCATTAATATAAACTTCCTTCCAATTAAATTATGACACCACATCTTTAAGGCATGTATGACAATAGCTAATTCTAATTCATAGGTCGCATAATTTTTCTCATGAATCTTCACCTTCCTAGACTCATAAGAAATGACATGTCCTTCCTGAGTTAATACTCCACCTAAACCGTCATTACATGCGTCAGTACATACTATAAAATATTTATTAGGGTCAGCAATTCTTAGAATTGGTGCAATGGTTATTAATGTTTTTTAACTTGTTAAAATTGTCTCCACATTTCTGATTCCAATCAAATTTCTTCCCCTTTTTCTACAAAGAGGTTATAGGATTTTCAATTCTTGAAAAGCCTTTGATGAACCTCCGGTAATAACTGATAATCCCATGAATGATCAGACGTCAGTTACGTCTTTTGGGACTGGCCAAACTTTGATTGCCTTTATCTTTTGGGGGTTAACATAAATTCCTTCTTTAGTCACGACATGACCTAAATACTAGATTTTATCTTTAAATAAGTCAAATTTACTAAATTTTGCAAAACGTTGATGTTCTCGTAACTCTTGTAAGACAATTTTTAAGTGTTCTTTATGTTCCTCTTCAGACTTTGAGTAAATTAAGATGTCATCAATAAATATGACCACAAATTTATCTAGATATTTGTGCATTACATTATTCATCAGACACATAAAAATAGCTGGGGAATTAGTAAGACTGAAGGGCATAAAGACAAACTCGTAGTGTCCATATCGAGTCCTCAAGGCTATTTTAAAGATGTGTTCGACTTTGATTTGGACCTGGTGGTATCTAGACTGTAAATCAATCTTTGAAAATACCTAGGCTCCATGTAGCTGATCAAATAGATAATCTGTGCGAGGTAATGGGTATCTATTCTTGATAGTCATTTTATTTAATTGACGATAATCTATACATATTCGTAGAGTTCCATGCTTCTTCTTAACAAAGATGAAAGGTGCCCCCCAGGGAGACACACTAGGTCTAATGTAATTCTTATCAATGAGTTCTTTTAACTGTGACTTAAGTTCATTTAATTCTAGTATATCCATTTGATAAGGGGCTTTCAAGATGGGAATTGCACCAGGTACCATCTCAATAGTAAAATCTAATTCCCGTTTCGGAGGCAGTCCCAAAATTTCTTTCGGAAATAGAGCTAAATTCCCTTAGAATCGGAATATATTCCAATTTTAATTTATTTATGTTGTTACTATTTTATTCATCGATTATTGTTAGAGAAAAATCCTTACAACATTTCTTAACAACTCTCTTAAGCTGCAAAGCAGAAATCTGCCTTACGGCTCTTTTCCTAGGAATTCCCTGTACATTTATTAACTTTCCATCGCTATTTAAGCAAGTGAAGGTTTTATCAAAGCAATTCAATACCACTCTATGTTGTTCTAACCAATCCATACCAATTAACATATCATATGAACCTAAAGTTAACACATTGAGTTTAACAAAGGTTTCAAACTGATCCATAGTTACTACACAATTTTTAACAAAGCTAGTTACTTTTCTCTTTGCATTAGTAGCTAGCTGAACTAACCAAGAACTTGTAAAATTTTCAACTGAAAGCTTACACTTTTCTACTAAATTAGGATAAATATAACTTAAAATAGCTCTTGGATCAATTAAAATAGATATAGGAATTTGATTTAGCTTACCTTCCACTTCCACAATGGAAGTTTGATAATATGCTTGTCGGTTCTCTAATGCTGCATTGATCCTAAGCATTGTCCTCGATAGATCACCAACAATCATCTCCTCATGTATTGTGTGTATGTTACTAACAATATTCTTCCAATTGGGGAAGACTGATGCATAATGTGGACCATTGCATTCCCAACACTTTATGGGTTCCTTTCGTTCAAAGTTCTTTGTATAGTTACTGTGGTTGTTAGCAGGTTCTTTATTCCTTTGATTATTCAGATTAGTTTGTGAATTACTTTTGTTCCCTTGGAAATTTTTACTAGGAAAATTTCTGGTGTTATTATTCTTAAAATTTCGATTAGGCACAAACTCTTTCTTTTCCTGTTCAAAGTTATTATTCTTTTTGGCCTTCCAGTTGGCCATACTCGCATTTTTACGATTTTGTTCATAACAAAAATTCACTTTTCTCATTGATTCTTCTAATGTTTTCAGATTGTCATATTCAATTATGTCATTTATATGATAAGGTAAACAACTGAGAAACTGATGTACCTTAGTTTTCTCATCCACAATATATGGCACATACCTGAGCAAACTTAGAAATTTAGTATTCAGTTCTTTCATATTCATTGTACCCAGTTTTAGCTCATAAAACTCCTTAGCCCTTTCCTCGTAGTACTATTTAGATAAAAAATTCTTTTTGAAATATTTCTTAAATGTACTCCAATTTATGTGTTTCTCCCTTATACCTTTTACTCTTTTTAAGTCTTGCCACCATATAACTTCTTTTCCCATGAGATTATAAATATCCATCCTGTCCTTTAGTTTATTAGAGTAGTTATAAATTTGGAAGTATTTCTTTATCTCAGATAGCCAGGATTCTGCTTCTTCCCCCTTTTCAGTTTCTCCATTAAAGGTTGTGGCTTGATCTTCTTGAACTCGCCATAGATTTCTTTTTAAGGTTTCAATTTTCTCTTCCTAGTATGGTGGTTATCTTCACTACTGTCACTAATATAATGAAAGTTTTGTTTATGTAAATCACCATATACTTCAGAAGATGAGCTACTTTCATTTTTAACTTGTTTAGTCTTTTTATCTTTATGTTGATAAACTATATCTTCAGACTCAGTTCTTTTACATTTTCCCTCAGTATGAAATCTGTCTATTAAAATATAATTTAGCTCCTCCTGAGCTCTCAGAATCCTTTCATTTTCTTTCTTAATCGATTCCATATCTATTTTTAATTCTTTAACTATTTGTATTAGTTCAGAAGAATTATTATTTATCTATTCTTGTATAGGTTCTTTTTGAATATTATTTTGTTCAGTGTAAGGAGATTCCTCGTCCACATATTCTTCCAATCTATCCATACCTGTCATTAAATCAGATACAAAAATTCTCTGGGTGTATATTTCAAAGAAAACAACATCAGCATATTTATTTAAATTCACTGTTCCACATAAGCAAGTGGAGCTACATTCAGGCCTAGTGTTTGAACCTTGTGCTGTGATACCACATGTAATAACCCAAAAATTCATAAAAATTTAAAATTTTTCAAGTGACATAAAATGTCTAAAGTCGCAGCTAAGTACCTACTAAAGGTTAGCGGAAAATGAAATAGTTTATAAAGAACAAGGCGTTGCTTCTTTATAAAAACCTATAAACTAAAGGTGTAATATTAAAAACTTGTGTTAGTGATATTAAAGACTTAGCAGTTGTAATTTTTTCAGAAGTATAAAAGAACTTGTATTTTTTCGTTGCTAGATATACTTATATTTTTCTTTTGCCAAGTCGGGAAAGAATTCTTGTGTGTGATCAAGGCTTACTTAGCGTTACGCTAACACAAATGGATTGATGGTTACTTATAGGTTTAGCAGGTAAGCGTATTGTCAAGTAGGGTGTTATTTAAATTCAAGTCGAGAAGAGACTTCCCTAGATTGAATAAGATGCTAGTCTTAGAAAAATGTTTTAGTATGCTGCTTGTCTTCAAGGAGGTAATGTTAATCTCTTTCTGTCGTTACAACTCCATATTTTGTATTTATAACTAACCCCATAATTAATTTACAAAACTACAAAAACATAGGTTAAAACATTGTGAGAACAAGTACTATCCAAAGTTCCTCCAATCAATTGAATATTTATAATTTACAATTTTAAAGAACAATTTTATTTTTGTTTACAGTAATGGTAATTCAAAGATGTAAACCATTTTAACCTTAATCTCGGTTTTTCATTATATAATTTTCATTTTATATAAGGATGCACTCTTTATTATTTTTATATGTATCTTCTACCTCAAATTGTTAGTGCATTCTTAGCTATGACTAAAACTTCATGCAAGTTGATTAGTAGACTTTTGAAGTATCTTTATACTAAGTCTTAGCACATGAAGTTAGCAAAAGAATTTATTTAAACTTGACATAGCCTATGAGTTACTTCATATCTTGAATTTATGAATTACAACCTAAACATCGCTAATCTCCAATTCAATTTTCTTCAATCTTCTCCTAGTTTTGACAGTATAAAAGTATCATTTAAATATAATAACTATGTCCTCATATAAATCGAGTTAGTAAAAATTTGGAACAAGTTTGTTGGTCAACCAATTTTTTTTTTGGAATCTGTAATGTCCCCTTTTTGGAATTTTATTAAAATGCCCATATTTTCAGTTTTTTCACTTTTTTGGCTCTTGACTAGTTTTGATGTCTAGACCTCCAAATTGACCCAAATTATTCCAAATTTTCTATGAAGGTACATGACTGATAATATAACTTAAATATAATTCTCATGTGTGTTTTGTGACCTCCAAATTACTTCTAAAAATTTGTTTAATGTTCTGTTCAAAGTAGGAGTCTTTACTAGCAAATTGGGGCTCCAATTCCCCCTGGGTAATTCTCGGAAATGGCTTCACAAATGATCCCAAAGTCACTTGAATTTATGAACAGAGGCTGGGTATTTGTAATGGACCTTTTAAAAGTCTAATATGCAACATGGTTCAGTTTATATAGTCTTTTATGACTCTTTCCAAAACAAACCCCAAGTCACAATTTCGACCCTTGGGGAAAATGCACCAAATCTTCTCCCAATGCAATAAAAATGAGTAAAATAGATTCCAATGATTAAGTACTGAAAATTAGACTTGAAATACACATTAATTACAGTCCATCCATCATAAATTTATTATATATACATTCCTCCATTCGAAATAATAAGCATTACCATGGCATATATCAAAATGGAGTGGAAATGGTCATTGTTTGCTAATTAAAAGTCATTTTTACATACACATATTGGGAATTTAGACTTGAAAATTTATTATAATGAATAATATAGAATATTTAACTGATTCCAATCATAAATTGATAATTAAAGGGTCTCCCAATTTGAAATCATCAGCATTGCAATGTTTCACAACAAGATAGTGGGGAAATGACACTATTTCTTCATTGTTCAACATTTTTACATGATTTTTTTTGGGTATTTAGACCTGAGAGTATTATAAACATGAAATAAAGAGAATATACATCACAAAATAATATAATTATCATTATAATCTTCCTTAAAGAGATCAATAGCTCACCCAAAGCGCAATCCCTCCATTGGCATGAATATGGTGTGAAAACTGAAAATAGTTGAGAGAGAGTGATGCAATAGAAGAATAAAAATTATTTCCTGTATATTACACCTGAAAATAAGACTCCATTAAATCTCCATGAAATACCTGAGTGGCCTTTCCAAACACCATCTAGGATGGGAATATTTCACCCTCGAAATTGGCTTAAGCAAGAAAACTAGTCATCCACTAGCTCTCACAATTCACAAATGAGGAAAAGATTCTTCTCATGGCTGATCCCTATATTTTATAAAAAATATTGGTATTATAAGGCTCCAAATCCATCCATAAACCAAAGCCAATTCGAATTGGTGTGGTTGTTCATGCTATGCCATGTGGCCTCTCTCTTCACCTTCCCTCTTCTCCCAAATTTGAGTAGGAGCCTCTTGGCCTTCTCCAACTCCCAATTTAGACCTCCAAGATGATCTATTCAGGAATGAAACATCAGTATGTCAGTATATCAGCCTTAGGATCTGACTTGGGTCATAACTATCATAGAATCTCCATCATTGGTGTCATAGTTGTCATAAATGTAAGGGGAATCTAGCCAAGTGTCCATGAAACTCCCATTTGGCTCTTCCTATCCCATGTAAGTTACAATTCATCCCAAATTAGACCTATGAAATATATGTACAAGTATATTAACATTATAATCCATACAAAAACATTATACTTCCCATATATTCAAATTTTCAAGAGAAAGATACCATTTAACATAGGAATTCTAGCTAGTGTGGGCCCCATAGTCTCCATGTGTCTTCATGCTCTATTTCCACTTAAATTTTCTATTGTAATTATCTAATAAGATTAATTATTAAATATTTATCCCCTTATAATGTCTAAACATTATTTATTATCCCCCTCACTCCAAATCTCAAAGCTTCCACCTCCAACCTACGAAACTAGTGATTTTCCTCCTTGGCAATTATTTGACTTTTAGCATCCATTTGACAAATTTCATGAATATGGATAATATGATTTGGCCATTGTGACCCAATGAAAAATTTGGGACATTACAAATCCTCCCTTCCCAATATTACTTGTCCTCAAGCAATTTCAAACATGGTTGTTGAAGAACCTGCTTTCTGTATGATTCTTTGAAGTTGCCACTAAGCTTCCCACTTTGAGTCTTTGAGACTCCATGAATATTTTAGAGAGGAACCACCATGATTTATACTACACTACTCTGATTAAAATCACCTTATTAAGTGGGTTATCCATCTCCGATACTACTTTTTTCCCAATTAATTTGAAATCAATCGGACTAAAAACTATACCAAGGTCCCATTGCTTGCATTGTACTCCAATAATTAAGTGTGCTTCCCAAACCATACCATTTGAAAAGAGAATTCTTGGATCCCATTTTCTTGTATTCATTCTTCCAAACATCATGAGTGCATAATATCTATCATTAAAGTATATAAAAACATAATAAGAATGTACATCAAGGAGGTGCCTCACCAATAAATCATGAAAGTGCTTATACCTCCCAATGAGTAGACTACCATTTGCCAAGTGCATACACGCTTCACATGACCAATCAAATCTTCTCCAATGACATAGGTGAGGAACCCATGTCCCACTATTCTACTCCAAAGATATATAATATGCATCAATATAATCAGCCACGTGTTCTTTCATCCAAGGAGTGAATGAAGAACCTCCACCAAAATCTGAACCAAATAATGAGCAAAGAAAACATGAAGACTTCAAGTGGATCAAATAAGTCTCATCAATACACCCATGAATATGTATATCATCATGAAATATCAGAGTATTTTTCTTCCAATAAGAATTTTATTCAATCACATATCTCGTCACCCAAGTGTGTGATGAAGTTCCTCCAACATCAAATGAACCAAGTGTTGAGCAAGAAAAACCATGAGTCTTCAAGTGACTCAAATGAACATCATAGGTGCACCCATGCAGATGTGTATAATCATAATGTAAACAAGGATGCTACTGCAAATGTAAATAATATGGTTCTTTAATAATTCCATCATCAAAAGTAGAAATATAATGTCCATGCTCTTCATGTGGCACCATAAAAAAGAAACCTTTCACCCATACTTCATTAGGATGACTACTGCAAAATTTATAAGTGTAGGATGGAGGACAAATAACCAACTCACCCAAGTGATCAGAAAGTAAAAAATTGTTATCATGTGAAGGATCCATAGGGTTAGGATTATGCACCTCCCTTAAAAATGCAAAACTTTCCTCATAGTTTGGTTTCAATGTAGTGGAATCATGCAATTCTCCAAAAAGTGTGTAACCAGTTTCAAGAGGCAACTCAAGTTCCTCTTCCACCACAACAAGTGATTGTCTCTCATCAATATTATCTTCAAATACATCAAGAACCTGCAATTTTTCATGTTTCTCATGATCCATCATGTCATGAGAATCCTCCAAGCAATATACCTTATGAAAATCTGAAACATCAGAGGAAAAACAAGTGTCTTGCAACTTTTCAAGAAGTTTCTCATTTTGAAGTGTGAGCTTATCAATAAATTCATTATTCTTCAAGTAGTATTCATGTAACCATTCAATAAGCTCAATGAAATTTTTTCTATCAAAAAACAAAGACATGAAATTACCTTTGATGTTTCACATTGCTCTTTGAATATTCTCCATGTCTTCAAGGAATTATGGATCCTCCAAGGAAGTAGCTCTCCAACAAGAATTTGATACCAATGCTTGAGTGTCATGGATTATGCTAAGGGCCTCTTGAATATTCTTTTCATTCATCTTTAAGGACCATTCAAGAAAATGAGGCTCTTGCAAATGAACCTCCTCATATTCTTCCTTCTTGTTTGGACCAAATTCATGAAGCTCAAGTGGTGGTGGGGAAGTTGATCTTGTTTCTTGTTCAACTGCTACAAGGTCTTCATTTTCATGTTTAATGAAATTTTGGCTTGTAGCAACATTTTCAAAATTGATCTCTATGTCACCAACATAGAGGTGTGAGCACCCATCAGTAGGTACTCCTTCATAGTTCAAGCATCCATTAGTAGATGCTATTTGGTACATGTACATAGTATAATTTGTTTCAGAATGATATTCAATAGTTTCAATGTACTCTTCTTCCTTCTCATGTGATGTTTCCTCATCTTTTTCAAAGTCATTTAGGAGTGAATTTCGATCCTCTCCATGTAATGCATTTTATTCTTCAGCACCCACATAAATTTTTAGCTCCTTGGTCTCCTACCTACTTGTTCATTGCTTATTATTCCTTAATGAGTTATTATTTGAATTATTTTTTATAAATTCCTTCAACCAATCATTAAGGTCTTCATAATGAATAGTTTTATGTGCCAATTTGAATGCTTGCTTAACCTGCCTGGACATATCATCACCACATGGATTAATGAATTTATTCCATTCATATATACCATATATAAATTCAATAAGATCCAATACCATGCTATGATACCACTGTAATGTCCCCTTTTTGGAATTTTATTAAAATGCCCAATTTTCCAGTTTTTTCACTTTTTTGGCTCTTGACTAGTTTTCATGTCTAGACCTCCAAATTGACTCAAATGCTTCCAAATTTTCTATGAAGGTACATGATTGATGATATAACTTAAATATAATTATCATGTATTTTTTTGACCTCCAAATGACTTCTAAAAACTTGTTTAATGTTCTAGTCAAAGTAGGAGTCTTTACTAGCAAATTGGGGCTCCAATTCCCCTTGGGTAATTGCTGGAAATGGCTTCGCAAATGATCCAAAAGTCATTTGAATTTATGAAAATATGATGGTTATGTGTAAGGGGAATTTTTTAAGTCTCATATGCACCATGTTTCAGTTTATACAGTCTGTTATGACTCTTTCCAAAACAACCCCCAAGTCACAATTTCGACCCTGGGCGAAAATGCACCAAATCTTTTCTGAATGCAATAAAAATGAGTAAAATGGATTCCAATGCTTAAGTAATGAACATGAGAATTGAAATACACATTAATTAAAGTCAATAAATCATACATTTATTAGAGATATATTCCCCCATTCAAAATAATAAGAATTACCATGGCATATATCAAAATGGAGTGGAAATGGTCATTGTTTGCTCATTAAAAGTCATTTTGACATACAAATATTCGGAATTTTGGCTTGAAAATTTTTGAGAATAAATAAAATATTATATTTAACTGATTCCAATCATAAATTTACAATGAAATTCTCTCCCAATTCGAAATCATCAGCATTACAATGGTTCACAACAAGATAGTGGGGAAATGACACTATTTCTTCATTGTTTAATATTTTTACATGAATTATTTTGGGTATTTAGACCTGAGAGTATTATAAACATGAAATAAAGAGAATATAAATCATAAAATAAGATAATTAGCATTATAATCTTCTCCAAAGACATCAATAGCTCACCCAAAGTGCAATCCCTCCATTGACATGAATATGGTGTGAAAACTGGAAATAGTTGAGAGAGAGTGCCGCAATAGAAGAATCCACATTATTTCATATATATTACACCTGAAAATAATACTCCATTAAATATCCATGAAATACCTAATTGGTATTTCCAAATACCAACTAGGATGGGAATCTTTCACCCTCGAAATTGGCTTAAGCAAGAAAACTAGTCATCCACTAGCTCTCACAATTCACAAATGAGAAAAAGCTTCTTCTCATGGATGATCCCTATATTTTATAAACATTATTGATATTATAAGGTTAAAATTCCATCCATAAACCAAATCCAATTCTAATTGGTGTGGCTTCTCATGCTATGCCATGTGACCTCTCTCTTCACCTTCCCTCTTCTCCCAAATTTGAGTAGAAGCCTCTTGGCCTTCTCCAACTCCCAATTTTGACCTCCAAAATGCTCTATTCATGCCTTAAATGTCAGTATGTAAGTATTTCAGCCTTAATATCTGACTTGGGTCATAAATATCATAGAATATCCATCATTGGTGTCATAGCTGTCATAAATGTAAGGGGAATCTAGACAAGTGTCCATGAAACTCCCATTTGGCTCTTCCTCTCCCATGTAAGTTAAAATTAATTATAAATTAAACCTATGAAGTATATGGACAAGAATATTAACATTATAATCCATATAAAAACAATATACTTCCCATATATTCAAATTTACAAGAGAAAGATATCATTTAACATAGGAATTCTAGCTAGTGCGGGCCCCATAGTCTCCATGTGTCTTCATGCTCTATTACCGCTTCCATTTTCTATTGTATTTATATAATAAGATAAATTATTAAATATTTATACCCTTATAATGTGTAAACATCATTTATTATCCCCCTTATTCCAAATCTCAAAGCTTCCACCCCCAACCTAGGAAACTAGTGATTTTCCTCCTTGGCAATTATTTGACTTTTAGCATCCATTTGACAACTTTCATGAATATGGAAAATGTGATTTGGCCATTGTGACCCAATGCCAAATTTGGGACATTATAGAATAATCCTAAATCTAAGGTTATAATTGGTAAACTAAGTACCAATCAACTCCATGGTAATGATATGCATATGGTAATCATATAATGCATAGTTTATAATGATCACCGGTTTGATTATAAATCATTGTGTTGCAGTGATGGCTATGGAACTCTACCCACGCTGGAGAAAATATTTAAAAGGACACGTGGGTTGGTTTTATCCACACAAGGGTTGGCTTATAACTTAAAAACCCTACTCATATGTTTTTACAGAGTGAGGGTTCCTTCGTCTTGTTGTCCGAGTTGAGAGCTCGCGACCATTGGAAACCTGTAACCATCTTCAAGCTTATCAACTTGCTTCCATTACCAAACAATGTGATTGTTTTGAGAGAGGTCATGAGGGGTTTTTTGTCATCAAAGGTTTAAGTAGCATACAACGAGTGTAGATACTAGTTTTTCTTAAGGATTCGAGGACTGTGTTTGTCTTGAGCCTACAAAAATGATTGACAGAGCTTGTACAGTAATACTCCTTCATTCTGGTTGATTTATTTGCTTGTTTCCTTCCAAGCTATGACTCAGCGTCTTATTGTCTTCCAGATCAATGCCAAAATGATCTAAGGTGGCCATTCAACATAGCTTCATTCAGAAGGGAAGCTTAACAGGTAAAGACTTTCTCCAGTTTCATTTTTAGGTTAATTTTCATAAAAGGGTTTCACAATTTTAAGAAACATTTGTAACAAAAATGTTTTATAATTCTTGCAGGTCCACCTCCCGGCTGTATAGGTGGAAACGAGCTTATTCCCTCGAATTTTTATCTAGGTATTCATTCCATAATCCATGGTTGCAAATGAGGGTTTGTTCCTGCAAATTGATGTGGTGGTTGGAAGATAGGTTCTTTGCGGTTGAAAAAGGAATGGCCTCGGTTGACCTAGAAGCTTGTTGTTTCTTGCTTGCTTGTTTCTGTATGAGTTTCAAAAACTTAGAGGGTATTTTTATGCAGGGAGGATGAAGGCTAATGTAGCCATGATAAAATAGTTTTTATGTCTAATCCTTTATGCTCTAAACAATGTAACTTCTTTTAATTCTTTTGATAGAGCTCAGCTCTAAGCCCTAAGAGGATGTCAACCTCTATTCGTTTAATTTTTAGTTTTTAAAATAGATTTTAAACGATAAGAAGGACTGATAACCAGTTGAAACATGTAAATGGATTAAGGGTCTTTACCTGTCAGTAATGAATGGTTACTGTTCAATATAAATATATTTTGTATAGTTCAGTTTTTAACAGGCCTGAGCCTCGACCTTAAATTTTAAAGGCCATAAGCCAATGCTTCTTAATCGATTTTGTTTTTTAGCAAATTGTTTTTGTATTATTCTATTTTATTATCATGAAATTAAAACGATTTATAGTGCAATGTATTTATGGGAATTTTTACTATGTTAAGAGTACTATTATTACTTTGTTTTGGCTCATAAGGGTTGATATTTAACATACCCTACAGCTCTGTAATAGAATCAATTTTACATGATATATTCTTAGCTCTATTTTATTATTCTTCCTTCAATGATTTTACAGTTGTTAAAATTCTTAAAAACGAAAATGAGGGTAAATACTGCAAGTTTGTGAATAGGATAGAATCTATATTTCATAAACATAGGTAGTTTCCTTGAGGTTATAGTAGAAACATTTATTTGATATAGAGACAAAGATTATCTGGGAATAAATTATTATAAAGATTATCGATTATTACCTAGTTCTAAACTCTAAGTAGTTGTTTGTTTACTATTTATGTTTAGTTGTTTAAGTGTGTATATTGTGTTTATAAATAATACTAGTATAATAATACTTTTATATTTAGTATGATCACTAAATGTCTTTATATACCTATGTTCAGTTCTTGTCTAAAGTAGATACAATCAAATAGATAAAGTGTTTACTGTTTCTTTGAAGAGTAAATCCTATGCAAACTATAGCAGGATTTAGTTACATTTTTCATTCACAGTTAAATCAGAATCATTATATCTACCTAAACACCCAGCTGTACTAGAGTACTTCCTAAACCAGGAGTGGAAAAATAGAGCATGGAAATCTATTTCTATTTATTTCTCATTTAGCATATATACTACTATTTCTAACATAATCTGCAAATTACTAAGTCCATCAATACATAGTTACTCTTTTCTTCATAAACCCTAATAAAATACTAACACGCCTATATTTGAAAACTAGTAAACATTTTACTAAAGACATTAAATAAATATAATAACATGAAACAATTAGAACCTTTCAATGATGAGGTGCCAACAGCTTAAGGAGGCTTTTCATCCCAACCAATTGTTGGAAAAATATTAGTCTGCACTTCCTCTAGACACTCGAGCCTCTTTCCTAGTCCTCCTGGTAGAGTATTGGGTGAAGGATGTATCCATAAGACCTTATGTCACCTGACTAGTCAAATTACCTCAGTAATCCAAATCTGCTCACAACAGTAAGAATTTTAGCCTAATAGCTGCAATAAGTTTAGTCTCAGCAGTTAACCCCTCAAACTCACTTCAGTAATCCCCTCCATCGAATTTTCTCATGAGCAATTCATTCACCCTGAATGATCACTTCCCAAAAAATGAGCCACCCCAGCCGTCTTCAAAGGAAATTTTTTATAGAAATGCCTAGGTATTTTGGGTCAGCTTTCACTTAATGAGCCACCTGCACCAATTCCACTTTCTTGGGGAATAATGACCGCAAATATAGGGAAGTTTCCACCTGCAACAGTTGGAAGTAGTTTGAGGATGCTGCCACTTGTCAGGATACTCTCCACCGAGTCTCCTCCACCAAGTGACTAGTTAACACTTTTTTAACAGCTTCCCTAAGCTGTTGTCTCATCATTTATTTATTTATAAATAAAATATTCTGAATTACATTAATTATTCTTGACCTCACTTGGTCATCAATTACAAACTTAACATAAAATATAACACAATGTTCCTCAACTAACATTAAATAGTTTTTTGCAAATTGGGGCATGTGACATACACACCCCCTTAATCTATAACATCGTCCTCGATGTTATTTATTTCTTGTCCTTATAGTTCCCTTGAAATAGAATTGGATATGCATCCTGCATATGACTTTCCAATTTCTAGGTGGCTTCTTTTGGACTAAGGTGCTTCCATTGCACCTTCACCTGACCAATGGTGTGATTCTGAAGCAATATCTCCCTTCGTTCGAGGATACAATCCGAATCCACCAGAAGATCTCCTTCAGGTTCCACCTACACATCATTCCAAATAATAACATGAATAACATCATGTACATATTTTTTTAATACAGAAATGTGAAAAACATTGTGAACTCTTATATTTGGTGGTAGAGCTAACTAATATGCTACCTAGCCTATCCTAGACAGTATTTCAAAGGCACCACAATATGGGGGTTGCTAGCTTAGCACATCTACCTAGCCTTAGAGAAATATTTTTGGGTCTAACCTTAATAAAAACATGTTCACCTACTTGGAACTCCTTTGGGGTTCATTTAAGGTCTGCTTGCCTTTTCTGTTGATCTTGCGCAATTTTCAAATTACCTTGTACCTGTTTTACAATTAACTCCATCTCCTTCAATAATTCGGGTCCTATACTAACCTGTCCACTGGATTACTCCAAGAGATGGGAGTATTGCACTTCCTTCCATACAAAATTTTGAAAGGACTATACGACGTAGCTGAAGCTTGATAATGATTATTGTAAGCAAATTTTACGAAGTGTAAATAGTCTTCCCATTTACCTGGATGCTCCTTTACGTACTTTCTGAGTAGATCGTCCAATATCAAATTTACTCTTTCATTCTATCCATCATTTTGAGGATGGAAAGAGGTACTAAAGTTTAACATAGTATTTAATCCTTTCAACAAAGATTTCCAAAAATTACCTATAAATTTAGGGTCTCGGTCTGAAATTATCACCTTCGGTATTCCATGCAACCGAAAGATTTGTTTTAAGAAAATATCAGCAATATTTGAAGCTTTATAAGTAGTTTTTACAGGTATAAAATGGGTTGGTTTACTCAATTTGTCAACCACTACCATTATTGAGTCATTTAAGTTCAGATTTCTAGGTAATCCCATAACAAAATCAAGGCTAATTATCTCCCATTTCTAGCTAGGAATAGGCAATGGATGAAGTAGCCCAGCTGGATGCTGATGTTTGGTTTTTACTTGCTGAAATTCGAAGCATTTAGAAATATATTCTACCAGTCAATTTTTCATGTTTGGCCAAAAATAATCCTTTCTTAGTATGGTTATAGTTTTCTGATAACCCAGATGCCTTGAATAAGGTGTTTTATGAATTTTGTTTAAAGTTAATAGCTTAACCTTAGGTACATTAGGTACGTATAATCTATCTTTATATAGTAATAATCTGTTTTCATTCAAGTTGTACCCTGTACTTGGACTTTCTATTAAATTCTCTTTTACTTTTGCTTGAAATTTTCGGTAATTTTCATCTTGTTATATTCCAGCTTCAAGTTGTTCTTCCAAGTCGGTTGTATAAGTGCTGATGGTTGCTGTAAAATTCAGCTTTGCATTTCTACTTAATGCATCAGCAACCTTATTTTCCTTTCCTTTAATGTGTTGAATTTCAAAATCGTAATCACTCAGAAAAGCTAGCCACCTACCTTGCCTAGCATTCAAGTTAGGTTGATCTAACAGGTATTTCAATCATTTATTATCTGTCATTAATATAAAATTCCTTCCAATTAAATGACGACGCCACAACTTTAAGGAATGTATGATAGTAGCTAATTCTAAGTCATAGGTCGGATAATTTTTTTCATGAATCTTCAGCTTCCTAGACTCATAAGCAATGATGTGTCATTCCTAAGTTAATACTCCACCTAAACCATCATTGCATGCATCAGTACATACTATAAAATATTTATTAGGGTCAGCAATTCTTAGAATTGGTGCGGTGGTTAATAATGTTTTTTAACTTTTTAAAAATGTCTTCACACTTCTGATTCCAATCGAATTTCTTCCCCTTTTTCTACAAAGAGGTTATAGGATTTTCAATTATTGGAAACCCTTCAATGAACCTCCGGTAATAACCGGTAATCCCCATGAATGATCGAATGTCAGTTACATCTTTTGGGACTAGACAAACTTCGACTGCCTTTAACTTTTCGGGGTCAACATAAATTCCTTCTTTAGTCACCACATGACCTAAATACTGGATTTTATCTTTAAAGAAGTCACATTTACTAAATTTTGCAAAAAGTTGATGTTCTCGTAACTTTTGTAAGACAATTTTTAAGTGTTCTTTATGTTCCTCTTCAGATTTTGAGTAAGTTAAGATGTCATCAATAAATACGACCATTAATTTATCTAGATATTTGTGCATTACATTATTCATCAGACACATAAAAACAACTGGGGAATTAGTAAGCCCGAAGGCCATAACGACAAACTTGTAATGTCCATATCGAGTCCTAAAGGCTATTTTAAAGATGTGTTCAAATTTGATTCGGACCTGGTGGTATCCAAACCATAAATCAATCTTTGAAAACACCGCTGCTCCACGTAGCTAATCAAATAGATCATCTATGTGAGGTAACAGGTATCTGTTCTTGATAGTCATTTTATTTAATTGACGATAATCTATACATAGTCATAGAGTTACATCCTTCTTCTTAACAAAGATGACAGGTGCCCCCCAGGGAGACACACTAGGTCTAATGTAATTCTTATCAATGAGTTCTTTTAACTGTGACTTAAGTTCATTTAATTCTAGTATATTCATCCGATAAGGGGCCTTCGAGCTGGGAACTACACTAGGTACCAGCTCAAAAGTAAAATCTAATTCCTGTTTTGGAGGCAGTCTCGGAATTTCTTCTAGAAATACATCTGAATATTCCCTTAGAATTGGAATATCTTCCGATTTTAATTTATCTATTTTGTTAATGTTTTATTCATCGATTATTGTTTTGGAAAAAGCTGTACAACCTTTCCTAACAGATCCCTTAAGCTGCAAAGCAGAAATCTTCCTTACAGCTGTTTTCCTAGGAATTCACTTTACATTAATTAACTTTCCATCGCTATTTATGCAAGTGAAGGTTTTATCAAAGCAATTCAATACCACTCTATGTTGTTCTAACCAATCCATACCAATCAACATATCATATGAACCTAAAGGTAACACATTGAGTTTAACAAAGGTTTCAAACTGATCCATAGTTACTGCACAATTCTTAACAAAGCTAGTTATTTTTCTCTTTGTACTAGTATCTAGATGAACTAACCAAGAAATTGTAATATTTTCAACTGAAAGCTTACACTTTTCTACTAAATTAGGAGAAATATAGCTTAAGCTAGATCCTGGATAAATTAAAATAGATATAGGAATTTGATTTATCTTACCTTCCACTTCGACCATGGAAGTTTGATAATCTGCTTTCCAGTTATCTAATGCTACATTGATATTGGGCATTGTCCTCACTAGATCACCAATAGTCATCTCCTCCTGTATTGCGTGTATGTTGCTAACAGTATTCTTCTGATTGAGGCAGACTGATGCATAATGCGGACCATTGCATTCCCAACACTTTATGGGTTCCTTTCATTCAAAGTTCTTTGTATAGTTACTATGGTTGTTAGCAGATTCTTTATTCCTTTGATTATTCAGATTAGTCTATGAATTACTTTTGTTCCCTTGGAAATGTTTACTAGGAAAATTTCTGGTGTTATTATTCTTAAAATTTCAATTAGGCACAAACTCTTTCTTTTCATGTTCAAAGTTATTATTATTTTTGGCCTTCTCGTTGGCTATACTCTCCTTTTTACGATTTTTTTCATAACAGAAATTCACTTTTCTCATTGGTTCTTCTAATGTTTTCGGATTGTCATACTCAATTCTATCTTTTATATGATAAGGTCAACATTTGAGAAACCGTTGTACCTTAGGTTTCTCAGCCAAAATATATGGCAAATAACTGAGCAGACTTAGAAATTTAGTATTCAGTTCTTTCATATTCTTTGTACCCAGTTTTAGCTCATAAAATTCCTTAGCCCTTTCCTCATAGTACTATTCAGATAAAAAATTCTTTTTGAAATATTTCTTAAATGAACTCCAATTTATGTTTTTCTCCCTTGTACATTTTATTCTTTTTAAGTCCTTCCACCTTATATCTGCTTTTCCTGTGAGATTATAAATATCCATCCTGGCCTTTAGTTGATTAGAGTAGTTATAAATTTGGAAGTATTTCTTTATCCGGGACAGCCATGATTCTGCTTTTTCCCCCTTTTCAGTTTCCTCATTAAAAGTTGGTGGCTTGATCTTCTTGAACTCTCTAGAGATTTCTTCTTAAAGTTTAAATTTTCTCTTCCTAGTATGTTGGTTATCTTCACTACTGTCACTAGTATAATAAAAGTTTTGTTTATGTCAATCACCATGTACTTCAAAAGATGAGCTAATTTTGTCTTTAACTTGTTTAGTATTTTTATCTTTATGCTGATAACCTATATCTTCAGACTCGGTTCTTTTACCTTTTCCCTCAATATGAAATCTCCTTATTAAAATCTGATTTAGCTCCTCCTGAGCTCTCAGAATCCTTTCATTTTCTTTCTTAACCAATTTCATCTATGTTTTTAATTCTTTAACTTTTTTTAGTAGTTCGGAAGAATTATTAGTTATCTCTTCTTGTATGGGTTCTTTTTGAAGATTATTTTGTTTAGTGTAAGGAGATTCCTTATCCACATATTCTTCCAATCTATCCATACCTGTCATTAACTCAGATACAAAAATTCTCTGGGTGTATCATTCAAAGAAAACAACATCAGCATATTTATTTAAATTTACTGTTCCACATAAGCAAGTTGAGCTACATCCAGACCTAGTGTTTGCACCTTGTGCTGTGACACCACATGTAATAACCCA
This sequence comes from Pseudotsuga menziesii, assembly GCA_001517045.1. Classification (NCBI taxonomy): domain Eukaryota; kingdom Viridiplantae; phylum Streptophyta; class Pinopsida; order Pinales; family Pinaceae; genus Pseudotsuga; species Pseudotsuga menziesii. The sequence goes on from LPNX010973453.1 coordinate 133,392, forward strand.
AAAATTCATAAAAATTTAAAATTTTTCAAGTGACATAAAATGTCTAAAGTCGCAACTAAGTACCTACTAAAGGTTAGTGGAAAATGAAATAGTTTATAAAGAACAAGGGGTTTCTTCTTTATAAAAACCTGTAAACTAAAGGTGTAATCTTGAAAACTTGTGTTAGTGCTGTTAAAGACTTAGCAGTTGTAATTCTTTCAGAAGTATAAAAGAACTTGTATTTTGCTGCTGCTGGATACACTTATATTTTTCTTTTGCCAAGTAGGGAAAGAATTCTTGTGTGTGATCGCGGCTTACTTAATGTTACGCTAACACATATGGATTGCTGGTTCCTTATAGGTTTAGTAGGTAAGTGTATGATCCAATAGGGTGTTTTTAAATTCAAGTCGAGAAGAGACTTCCCTAGAATGAATAAGATGCTAGTCTTAGAAAAATGTTTTAATATGTTGCTTGTCATCAAGGAGGTAATGTTAATCTCTTTCTGTCGTTAGAATTCCATAGTTTTTATTTATAACTAACCCCATAATGACGTTACACAACTACAAAAACATGGGTTAAAACATTGCGAGAACAAGTACTATCCAAAGTTCCTCCAATCGATTGAATATTTATAATTTACAATTCTAAAGAACACTTTTATTTTTGTTTACAGTAATGGTAATTCAAAGATTTAAACCATTTTAACCTTAACCTTGGTTTTTCATTATATAATTTTCATTTTATGTAAGGATGTACTCTTTATTCTTTTTATATGTATCTTCTACCTCAAATTCTTAGTGCATTCCTAGAAATGACTAAAACTTCATGCAAGTTTATTAGTAGACTTTGAAATATCTTTATACTAAGTCTTAGCACATGAAGTTAGCAAAAGAATTTATTTAAACTTGACATAGCCTATGAGTTACTTCATATCTTGAATTTATGAATTATAACCTAAACATCACTAATCTCTAGTTCAATTTTCTTCAATCTTCTCCTAGTTTTGACATTAAAAAAGTCTCATTTAAATATAAGAAATATGTCCTCACATAAATCGAGTTAGTAAAAATTTGGAATAAGTTTGTTGGTCAACCAAAATAATGTTTGGAATCATCCTAATTCTAAGGTTATAATAGGTGAACTAAGTACCAATCAACTCCACGGTAATGATATGCATATGGTAATCATATAATGCATAGTTTATAATGATCACATGTTTGATTATAAATCATTGTGTTGCAACGATGACTATGGAACTCTACCCATGCTGGAGAAAATATTTCAAAGGACACGTGGGTTGGTTTTATCCACACAAGGGTTGACTTATAACTTAAAAACCCTACTCATATGTTTTTGCAGAGTGATGGTTCCTCCATCTTGTTGTTCGAGCTGAGAGCTCGTTTCCATTGGAAACCTATAACCATCTTCAAGCTTAGCAGCTTGCTTCCATATCTAAACACTGTGACTGTTTTGAGAGAAGTCGTGAGGGGTTTTTGATGGTTAAAGGTTGAAGTAGCATACAACGAGTGTAGATACTGGTTTTTTGTAGGGATTCAAGGACTATGTTTGTCTTGAGCATGCAAAAATGGTTGGAAAATCTTGTACAATAATACTCCTTCATTCTGGTTGATTTGTTTGCACGTTGCCTTCCAAGCTGTGACTCAGTGTCTTCTTGTCTTCCGACTCAGTGCCAAAATGATCTAAGGTGGCCAGTCATCTCAACTTCATTTAGAAGGGAAGATTAACAGGTAAATACTTTCTCCAGTTTTGTTTTTAGGCTAATTTTCATAAAAGGGTTTTACAATTTTAAGAAACATTTTTAACAAAAATGTTTTAGAATTCTTGCAGGTCCTCCTCTAGGCTCTATGGGTGGAAATGAGATTATTCCCTTGAATTTTCATCTAGGCATACATTCAATAAGCCCCAGTTGTAAATGAGGGTTTCTTCCTACAAATTGATGTGGTGGTTGGAAGATAGGTTCTTTGCGGTTGAAAAAGGCACGGCCTCGGTTGACCTGCTAGCTTGTTGTTTCTTGCTTGCTTGTTTCTGTATGAGTTTCAAAACCCTAGAGGGTATTTTTATGTAGCGAGGATGAAGGCTATTGTATCCATGATAAAATAGTTTTTATGTCTAAGCCTTTACGGTCTAAACAATGTAACTTCTTTTACTTCTTTTGATACAGCTCAGCTCTAATCCGTACAAGGCTGTCGACCTCTATTTGTTTAATTTTTAGTTTTTAAAATAGATTTTAAACAACAAGAAGGAATGATAACTAGTTGAGACATGTAAATGGATTAATATTTTTTACCTGTCAGTAATGAATGGTTACTGTTCGATATAAATATATTTTGTATAGTTCAGTTTTTAACAAGCCTGAGCCTTGATCTTAAATTTTAAAGGCCATAAGCCAATACTTCTTAATTGATTTTGTTTTTTAACAAATTGTTGTTGTATTATTTTAGTTTATTATCATGCAATTAAAATGATTTACACTGCAATGTATTTATGGAAATTTTTACTTTGTTAAGAGTACAATTATTACTTTGTTTTGGCTCATAAGGGTTGATATTTAATATACCCTACAGTTCTGTAATAGAATCAATTTTACATGATATATTCTTAGCTCTGTTTTATTATTCTTCCTTCAATGATTTTACAGTTGTTAATGTTTTTAAAAAGGAAAACGAGGGGAAATACTGCAAGTTTGTGAATAGGATAGAATCTATATTTCATTAACCTAGGTAGTTGCCTTAAGGTTATAGTAGAAACATTTATTTGATACAGAGACAAATATTATCTGGGAATAAATTATTATAAAGATTTATCGATTACTACCTAGTTCTAAATCCTAAGTAGTTGTTTCTTTACTATTTATGTTTATTTGTTTAAGTGCTTCTATTGTGTTTATAAAGAATACTAGTATTAATAATAGTTCTATATTTAGTATGATCACTAAATGTCTTTATGGGGCCTATGTTCAGTTCTTGTCTGAAGTAGATACAATCAAATAGATAAAGTGTTTATTGTTTCTTTGAAGAGTAAATCCTATGCAAACTATAGCAGGATTTAGTTACATTTTTCATTCAGATTTAAACAAGAATCATTATATCTACCTAAACACCCAGCTGTACTAGAGTAATTCCTAAACCAGGCACGAAAAAATACAGTATGGAAATCTATTTCTATTTATCTCTCGTTTAGCATATATACTACTATTTCTAACATAATCTGTAAATTACTAAGTCTATCAATACATAGTTACTCTTTTCTTCATAAACCCTAATAAAATACTAACATGCTTGTATTTGAAAACTAGTAAACATTTTACTGAAGACATTAAATAAATATAATAACATGAAACAATTATAACCTGTCAATGATGAGGTGACAACATCTTAAAGAGACTGTTCCTCCCAACCAACTGCTGGAGAAAGCTTAGTTTTCACTTCCTCTGGACCCTCGAGCCTCTTTCCTGGTTCTCCTAGTATAGTACTGGGTGAAGGATGTATCCTTAAGACCTTCTGTCACCTGACTGGTCAAATTACCTCAGTAATCCAAATCTTCTCACAGCAGTAAGAGCTTCAGCCTAATAGCTGCAATATGTTCAGTCTCACCAGTTAACCCCTTAAACTCACTTCAGTAATCCCCTCCATTGAATTTTCTCATGAGCAATTCATTCACCTTGAATGATCACTTCCCAAAAAATGAGCTGCCCCAGCTGTCTTCAATGGGAAGTTTTTATAGAAATGCCTAGGTATATTGGGTCAGTTTTCACTTAATGAGCCACCTGCTCCAATTCCACTTTCTTGGGGAATAATGACCACACATATAGAGAAGTTGACACCTGCAATAGTTGGAAGTAATTTGAGGATGCTGCCACTTGTCAGGATATTTTCCACCCAGTCTCCTCCACCAAGTGACCAGTTGACACTCTTTTAACAGCTTCCCTAAGTTGTTGTCTCATCATTTATTTATTTATAAATAAAATATTTTGAATCACATTAATTATTCTTGACCTCACTTGGTCATCAATTACAAACTTAACATAAAATATAACACAATGTTCCTCAAATAACATTAAATTGTTTTTTTGCAAATTGGGGCATGTAACATACACACCCCCTTAATCTATAACATCGTCCTCGATGTTATTTATTTCTCATCCTCAAAGTTACCCTGAAATAGAATTGGATATGCATCTTGCATATGAATTTCCAATTTCCAGGTGGCTTCTTATGGACTAAGGTACTTCCATTGCACCTTCACCTGACCAATGGTGCGATTCCGAAGGGATATCTCCCTCCATTCGAGGATACAATCCAGTTTCACTAGAAAATATCCTTCGGGTTCCACCTACACATCATTCCAATTAATAACATGAATAGCATCATGTACATATTTTTTAATACAGAAATGTGAAAAAAATTGTGAACTCTTATATTTGGTGGTAGAGCTAACTAATATGCTACATGTCCTATCCTGGACAGTATTTCAAAAGGACCACAATATGGGGGTGATAGCTTAGCATATCTACCCAGTCTCATAGAACTCTTTTTGGGTCTCACCTTAATAAAAAAATGTTCACCTACCTGGAACTCCTTTTGAGTTCATTTATGGTTTGCTTGGATTTTCTGTCGATCTTGCGCATTTTTCAAGTTACCTTGTACCTATTTTACAATTAACTCCATATCCTTCAATAATTTGGGTCCTAATACTAACCTGTCCATTGGATTACTCCAAGAGATGGGAGTATTGCATTTCCTTCCATACAGAATTTTGAAAGGACTATACGTAGCTGAAGCTTGATAATGATTATTGTAAGCAAATTCTACGAGGTGTAAATAGTCTTCCCATTTACTTGGCTGCTCCTTTACGTACATTCTGAGTAAATCCTACAATACCTGATTTACTCTTTTAGTCTGTCCATCAGTTTGAGGATTGAAAGAGGTACTAAAGTTTAACGTGGTATTTAATACTTTAAACAAATATTTCCAAAAATTACCTGTAAATTTAGGGTCTCCGTCTGAAATTATCACCTTTGGTATTCCATGCAACCGAAAAAATTGTTTTAAGAAAATATCAGCAATATTTGCATCTTTATAAGTAGTTTTTATAGGTATAAAATGAGCTTATTTACTCAATTTGTCAACCACTACCATTATTGAGTCATTTAACTTATGATTTCTAGGTAATCTCGTAACAAAATCAAGGCTAATTATCTCCCATTTCCAGCTAGGAACAGGCAATGGCTGAAGTAGCCCAGTTGGATGCTGATGTTTAGTTTTTACTTGTTGACATTTGAAGCATCTAGAAATATATTCTACCAGTTCATTTTTCATGTTTGGCCGGAAATAATCCTTTCTTTGCATGGTTATAGTTTTCTGATAACCCAGATGCCGTGAATAAGGAGTTTTATGAATTTTGTTTAAAATTAATAGCTTAATCTTAGGTACATTAGGTACGTATAATCTTTCTTTATATAGTAATAATACTTTTTCATTCAAGCTGTACCATGTACTTAGACTTCCTATTAAATTCTCTTTTACTTTTGCTTGTAATTTTTAGTAATTTTTATCTTGTTCTATTCTAGCTTCAAGTTGTTCTTCCAAGTCAGTTGTATAAGTGCTGATGGTTGTTGTAACATTCAGCTTTGCTTTTCTACTTAATGTATCAACAACCTTATTTTCCTTTTCTTTAATGTGTTGAATTTCAAAATCATATTCACTCAGAAAAGCTAGCCACCTAGCTTGCCTAGCATTCAAGTTAGGTTGATCTAACAGGTATTTCAATCCTTTATTATCTGTCATTAATATAAACTTCCTTCCAATTAAATGATGATGCCACATCTTTAAGGCGTGTATGATAGCAACTAATTCTAAGTCATAGGTCGCAATTTTTTTTGTTATGAATCTTCAGCTTCCTAGACTCATAAGCAATGATGTGTCCTTCCTAAGTTAATACTCCACCTAAATCGTCATACATACTATACAATCTTTATTAGGGTCATCAATTCTTAGAATTGGTGCGGTGGTTAATAATGTTTTTTAACTTTTTAAAACTGTCTTCACACTTCTGATTCCAATCGAATTTCTTCCCCTTTTTATGCAAAGAGGTTATAGGATTTTCAATTCTTGAAAACCCTTCGATGAACCTCCGGTAATAACCAGTAATCCCCATGAATGATCAGACATCAGTTACATCTTTTGGGACTGGCCAAACTTTGATTGCCTTTAACATTTTGGGGTCAACCTAAATTCCTTCTTTAGTCACCACATGACCTAAATACTAGATTTTATCTTTAAAGAAGTCACATTTACTAAATTTTGCAAAAATTTGATGTTCTCATAACTCCTGTAAGACAATTTTTAAGTGTTCTTTATGTTCCTCTTCAGACTTTGAGTAAGTTAAGATATTGTCAATAAATATGACCACAAATTTATCTAGATATTTGTGCAGTACATTATTCATCAGGAACATAAAAACAACTTGGGAATTAGTAAGCCCGAAGTGCATAACGACAAACTCGTAATGTCCATATCGAGTCCTAAAGGCTGTTTTAAAGATGTGTTCGAATTTGATTCGGACCTGGTAGTATCTAGACCATAAATCAATCTTTGAAAACACCGTGGCCCCATGTCGCTGATCAAATAGATCATCTATGTGAGGTAATGGGTATATGTTCTTGATAGTCATTTTATTTAATTGATGATAATCTATACATAGTCGTAGAGTTCCATCCTTCTTTTTAAAAAAGATGATAGGTGCCCCCTAGGGAGACACACTGGGTCTAATGTAATTCTTATCAATGAGTTATTTTAACTGTGACTTAAGTTCATTTAATTCTAGTATATTCATCCAATAAGGGGCTTTTGAGTTGGGCACTACACTAGTTACTAGCTCAATAGTAAAATCTAATTTTTGTTTTGGAGGTAGTCCTAGAATTTCTTCCGAAAATACATCTGAATATTCCCTATGAATTGGAATATATTCCAATTTTAATTTATCTATATTGTTAATGTTTCCTTCATCGATTACTGTTACGGCAAAAGCCTTAAAACCTTTCCTAACAGCTCTCTTAAGCTGCAAAGTATAAATATGCCTCACGGCTATTTTCCTAGGAATTCCCTTTACATTTATTAACTTTCCATCGATATTTATGCAAGTGAAGGTTTTATCAAAGCAATACAATGCCACTCTATGTTGTTCTATCCAATCCATGCCAATTAACATATCATATGAACACATTGATTTTAACAAAGGTTTCAAACTGATTCATAGTTACTGCATAATTCTTAACAAAGCTAGTTACTTTTCTCTTTGCACCAATACCTAGCTGAACTAACCAAGAAGTTGTAAACTTTTCAACTGAAAGCTTACACTTTTCTACTATATTAGGAGAAATATAGCTTAAACTAGCTCTTGGATCAATTAAAATAGATATAGGAATTTGATTTATCTTACCTTCCACTTCCACCATGGAGGTTTGATAATCTGCTTGCTGGTTCTCTAATGCTGCATTGATCCTAGGTATTTTCCTCTCTAGATCTCCAACAATAATCACCTCCTGTATTGTGTGTATGTTGCTAACAGTATTCTTCCGATTGGGGCAGACTGATGCATAATGCGGACCATTGCATTCCCAACACTTTATGGGTTCCTTTCGTTCAAATTTCTTTGTATAGTTACTGTGGTTGTTAGCATATTCTTTATTCCTTTGATTATTCGGATTAGTGCGTGAATCACTTTTGTTCCCTTGGAAATTTTTACTAGGAAAATTTCTGGTGTTATTATTCTTAAAATTTCGATTAGGCACAAACTCTTTCTTTTCCTGTTCAAAGTTATTATTCTTTTTGGCCTTCCAGTTGGCCATAGTCTCCTTTTTATGATTTTGTTCATAATGGAAATTCACTTTTCTCATTGCTTCTTCTAATGTTTTTGGATTGTCATACTCAATTCTGTCCTTTATATCATAAGGTAAATAGCTGAGAAACCGCTGTACCTTAGTTTTCTCTTCCACAATATGTGGCACATACCTGAGCAGACTTTGAAAATTACTATTCAGTTCTTTCATATTCATTGTACCAGTTTTAGCTCGTAAAATTCCTTATCCCTTTCCTCATAGTACTGTTCAAATAAAAAATTCTATTTGAAATATTTCTTAAATGTACTCCAATTTATGTTTTTCTCCCTTATACCTTTTACTCCTTTTTAGTCCTGCCACCATATATATGCTTTTCCTGTGAGATTATAAATAGCCATCCTGGCCTTTATTTGATTAGAGTAGTTATAAATTTGCAATTATTTCTTTATCCCAGACAGCCGAGATTCTGCTTCTTCCACCTTTTCTGTTTCTCCTTAAAATTTGGTGGCTTGATCTTCTTGAACTCCCCAGATATTTATTCTTAAGGTTTAAATTTTATCTTCCTAGTATGGTGGTTATCTTCACTACTGTCACTAGTATAATGAAAGTTTTGTTTATGTAAATCACCATATACTTTAGAAGATGAGCTGCTTTCGTTTTTAAATTGTTTAGTATTTTTATCTTTATGCTGATAACCTATATCTTCAGACTCGGTTCTTTTACCTTTTCCCTCAATATGAAATCTCCTTATTAAAATCTGATTTAGCTCCTCCTGAGCTCTCAGAATCCTTTCATTTTCTTTCTTAACCAATTTCATCTATGTTTTTAATTCTTTAACTTTTTGTAGTAGTTCGGAAGAATTATTAGTTATCTCTTCTTGTATGGGTTCTTTTTGAAGATTATTTTGTTTAGTGTAAGGATATTCCTCATCTACATATTCTTCCAATCTATCCATACCTGTTATTAACTCAGATACAAAAATTCTCTGGGTGTATCATTCAAAGAAAATAACATCAGCATATTTATTTAAATTTACTGTTCCACATAAGCATATTGAGCTACATTCTAGCCTAGTGTTTGAACCTTGTGCTATGATACCACATGTAATAACCCAAAAAATCATAAAAATTTAAAAATTTTCAAGTGACATAAAATGTCTAAAGTCGCAGCTAAGTACTTGCTAAAGGTTAGCGGAAAATGAAACAGTTTATAAAAGAACAAGGGGTTGCTTCTTTATAAAAACCTGTAAACTAAAGGTCTAATCTTAAAAACTTGTGTTAGTGTTGTTAAAGACTTAGAAGTTGTAATTCTTTCAGAAGTATAAAAGAACTTGTATTTTGTTGCTGCTAGATATACGTATATTTTTCTTTTTCCATGTAGGGAAAGAATTATTGTGTGTGATCGGGGATCTCTTAGTGTTATGCTAACACAGATGGATTGTTGGTTCCTTATAGGTTTGGCAGGTAAGCGTATGATCCAGTAGGGTGTTATTTAAATTCAAGTGGAGAAGAGACTTCCCTAGAATGAATAAGATGCTAGTCTTAGAAAAATGTTTTAATATGTTGCTTGTCTTCAAGGAGGTAATGTTAATCTCTTTATGTCATTACAACTCCATAGTTTGTATTTATAACTAACCCCATAATGACATTACACAACTACAAAAACGTGGGTTAAAACATTGCGAGAACAAGTACTATCCAAAGTTCCTCCAATCAATTGAATATTTATAATTTACAATTCTAAAGAACACTTTTATTTTTACTTACAGTAATGGTAATTCAAGGATGTAAACCATTTTAACCTTAACCTCAGTTTTTCATTATATAATTTTCATGTTATATAAGGATGTACTCTTTATTCTTTTTATATGTATCTTCTACCTCAAATTCTTAGTGCTTTCTTAGCTATGACTAAAACTTCATGCAAGTTGATTAGTAGACTTTTGAAATATCTTTATACTAAGTCTTAGCACATGAAGTTAGCAAAATAATTTATTTAAAATTGACGTAGCCTATGAGTTACTTCATATCTTGAATTTATGAATTATAACCTAAACATCGCTAATCTCCAATTAAATTTTCTTCAATCTTCTCCTAGTTTTGACATTATAAAAGTCTCATTTAAATATAATAACTATGTCCTCACATAAATCAAGTTAGTAAAAATTTGGAATAAGTTTGTTGGTCAACCAAAATACTGTTTGGAATCATCCTAAATCTAAGGTTATAATCAGTAAAATAAGTACCAATAAACTCCATGGTAATGATATGCATATGGTAATCATATAATGCATAGTTTATAATGATCACAGGTTTGATTATAAATCATTGTGTTGCAGCGATGACTATGGAACTCTACCCACGCTGGAGAAAATATTTCATAGGACGCGTGGGTTGGTTTTATCCACACAAGGGTTGAATTATAACTTAAAAACCCTACTCATATGTTTTTGGAGAGTGAGGGTTCCTCCGTCTTGTTGTCCAAGCTGAGAGCTCGCGGCCATTGGAAACCTGTAACCATCTTCAAGCTTAGCAGCTTGCTTCCATATCCAAACACTGTGACTATTTTGAGAGAGGTCGTGAGGGGTTTTTGGTCTTTAAAGGTTGAAGTAGCATACAGTGAGAGTAGATACTAATTTTTATTAAGGATTCGAGGACTGTGTTTGTCATGAGCCTACAAAAATAATTGACAGAGCTTGTACAAGAATACTCCTTCATTCTGATCTAGTTGTTTGCTCATTTCCTTCCAAGCTGTGACTCAGCGTCTTCTTGTCTTCCGGCTCGGTGCCAAAATGATCTAAGGTGGCCAATCATCTCAGCTTCATTTAGAAGGGAATCTTAACAGATAAATACTTTCTCCAGTTTTGTTTTTAGGTTAATTTTCATAAAAGGGTTTTACAATTTTAAGAAATATTTGTAACAAAAATGTTTTACAATTCTTGTAGGTCTTCCTCCCAGTTCTGTAGGTGGAAACGAGCTTATTCCCTCGAATTTTTATCTAGGCATACATTGGATAAGCCCCGATTGCAAATGTGGGTTTCTTCCTGCAAATTGATGTGGTGGTTGGAAGATAGGTTCTTTGCAGTTAAAAAAGGCACAACCTCGGTTTACCTGCTAGCTTGTTGTTTCTTGCTTGCTTGTTTCTATACGAGTTTCAAAACCCTAGAGGGTATTTTTATGTAGGGAGGATGAAGGCTATTGTATCCGTGATTAAATAGTTTTTATGTCTAAGCCTTTATGGTCTGAACAATGTAACTTTTTATTATTACTTTGATAGAGCTCAGCTCTAATCCCTAAGAGGCTGTCGACCTCTGTCCGTTTAATTTTTAGTTTTTAAAATAGATTTTAAACGACAAGAGGGACTGATAACCAGTTGAGCCATGTAAATGGATTAAGGTTTTTTACCTGTTAGTAATGAATGGTTAATGTTTGATATAAATATATTTTGTATAGTTCAGTTTTTAACAAGCCTGAGCCTCGACCTTACATTTTAAATGCCATAAGCCAATCATATTAGAGGAAATTTGGGGTCTAAAATGGGCCTTATAAGAAAACGTGCCCAAATAAGTTTTTGTGAGTTGGAATTCAAGAACCAATAGAATTTCAATAAAATAAGTCAACCATAATGGTTGAATTGACATATTTGTCATTAAAAAAAACTACTTTTTTTGTTCGTATTTTCGACATATCTCATTTTGTTTTTACTCAAATTTCGATCGGGAGAGCTCATTGGATGCGGAATTTGATTCTGAATCCAACGAGTACCCACACTGCATACTTTTGATGGACCCCTCTACCCCAAAAACAAGAAATACCTGAAAAAACGTGATGATGACATCATCATCACATTTTTTTAGGTATTTCTTGTTTTTGGGGTAGAAGGATCCATAAAAAGTATGCAGTGTGAGTACTCATTGGATGCAAAATCAAATTCATCATCCAACGAGCTCTCCTGATCAAAATTTGAGTAAAAACACAGGGAGATATGTCGAAAATACGAACACAAAAAGTAGTTTTTTTCTTTCTTCCTCCAAAATTAATCAATATTATTTTATTATTTTAACTATTATTTGATTATTTTCCTTAGGAGGCCCATTTTAGACCCGGAAATTCCTCTAATGCGGCTTCTTAATCGATTTTTTTTTTTAACAAATTGTTCTTGTATTATTTTTGTTTATTATCATGCAATTAAAATGATTTGCAGTGCAATGTATTTATGGGAATTTTTACTGTGTTAAGAGTATTATTATTAATTTGTTTTGGCTCAGAAGGGTTGATATTTAATATACCCTATAGTTCTGTAATAGAATCAATTTTACGTGATATATTCTTAGCTCTGTTTTATTATTCTTCCTTCAATGATTTTACAACTGTTAAAATTCTTTAAAAGGAAAATTAGGGTAAATACTGCAACTTTGTGAATAGGATAGAATCTATATTTCATAAACCTAGGTAGTTGCCTTGAGGTTACAATAGAAACATTTATTTTATACAGAGACAAATATTATCTGGGAATAAATTATTATAAATATTTATCGATTACTACCTAGTTCTAAACCCTAAGTAGTTGTTTTTTTACTATTTATGTTTATTTTTTTAAGTGCGTCTATTGTGTTTATAAAGAATACTAGTATTAATAATAGTTCTATATTTGTTATTATCACTAAATGTCTTTATATACCTATGTTCAGTTCTTGTCTGAAGTAGATGCAATCAAATAGATAAAGTGTTTACTATTTCTTTGAAGAGTAAATCCTATGCAAACTATAGTAGGATTTAGTTACATTTTTCATTCAGAGTTAAATAAGAATCATTATATCTACCTAAACACCTAGTTGTACTAGATTACTTCCTAAACTAGGTGTGGAAAAATACAGTATGGAAATCTATTTCTATTTATTTCTCATTTAGCATATATACTACTATTTCTAACATAATTTGCAAATTAGTAAGTCCATCAATACACAGTTACTCTTTTGTTCATAAACCCTAATAAAATACTAACATGCTTGTATTTGAAAACTAGTAAACATTTTACTAAAGACAATAAATAAATATAATAACATGAAACAATTAGAACTTATCAATGATGAGGTGACAACATCTTAAGGAGGTTGTTCCTCCCAACCAACTGCTGGAAAAATCTTAGTCTACACTTCCTCAGGACCCCCAAGCCTATTTCTTGGTCGTCCTGGTAGAGTACTGGGTGAAGGATGTATCCTTAAGACCTTCTATCACCTAACTGGTCAAATTACCTCAGTAATCCAAATCTGCTCACAATAGTAACAACTTCATCATAATAGCTGCAATAAGTTCAGTCTCAGCAGTTAACCCCTCAAGCTCACTTCAATAATCCCCTCCATCGAATTTTCGCATGAGCAATTCATTCACCCTGAATGATCACTTCCCAGAAAATGAGCTGCCCCAGCTATCTTCAATGGGAAATTTTTATAGAAATGCCTAGGTCTTTTGGGTCAGTTTTCACTTAATGAGCCACCTGCTCCAATTCCACTTTCTTGGGGAATCATGACCACAAATATAGGGAAGTTGCCACCTGTAATATTTGGAAGTAGTTCGAGGATGCTGCCACTTGTCAGGATACTCTCCACCTAGTCTCCTCCACCAAGTGACCAGTTAACATTCTTTTAACAGCTTCCCTAAGCTGTTGTCTCATCATTTATTTATTTAGAAATAAAATATTCTCAATTACATTAATTATTCTTGACCTCACTTGGTCATCAATTACAAACTTAACATAAAATATAACGCAGTGTTCCTCAAATAACATTAAATTGTTTTTTGCAAATTGGGGCATGTGACAGCAACCTAGCATACTTGACCATAAAAGTTGGAACACAATAGTATATGGCTAGGTTTAAACTTAATATTTAATAGATGAATGATATCCTAATTTCTTAGAATTAGATGAAGTAATGTTTAATGAAGGATTTTTTTTATAAGAGTTCTGGAAGATAATGCGGCTTACTAGTCACTAACCTAGATATTAAAATTTTCTATCTGACTAGTCTTTATCTATGAAAGTAGCTAACCTATGTGTTAAAAAGAATCGACTAATTTTTGAACATCCTATGTAAATCATTAACCTATTTATTAAGAACTTTGGAGTTACTTGTTAAAAATTTAGACTGGACCAATATTAAAAAACCATAGAAAGTTCTTTATAAGTACACGAAAAGTAGTTGTGTATGTTCTTAAATCGATTGAAGTATAACAAAGTGAGCTACATAGTAGTAAGTTCTTACTTTTAAAATTAATTGTTTATATATATTTGGTTCGATAAAAATCACACTTGTTCTAGAATGAAATAATATTATCCCAACTCAAATACATTGGTTACTAGAGTAAGACAGTAAGATAGTAAGACATAAGACAAAAAAACTCACTTTCTATTTCACAGGAAACCTATTTCACAATAAACTGAAATACATAGCTAAAACTGATAACAGCTTTTGCTAAAAGAAACTTGGAGAAAATTAATCCATCGAGTTAATAATTCACAACCATTTGTAGATAATTAGTCATTTTCATTTCAATTTTTATATACTAATGTTATTCTTCATCTTCTTTTCAATCTTTCAATTTTTATGGACTAGTCTTCGTCTAATTGCAAATCTCATAGAACACATGTTGTGTTGATTTCAACTGATTTTTAAGATATTAATTATGTGTTCCAAATGGGTGTAGACTGGAGAGGTAGGGGCATACCGTTTCTTACCATCGTGAAATAAATATGAAGAGAAACATGACCTATAATAGGTATAGGATTAGAGAGGGCTAATTTAACCATGCAATTTGGAATAGACATGGCATCTGACTAGTCTAAGCATCTAGAGGGATAATCTAAACATACAAATATTCCAATTGAAATCGGTGATTGGTGCACCATGATATTTATATTTGTTATAAGTTAGCAAAATACATAGGACTCCATGCATTCAAGTCATTGAAATTGTTGACTAGTGCATAATTTTCCTGTTCTTGAGTTTGTTATAAAAGATCCATCTTAAAGGTGGCTCTACCAAACGCTGAGAGGGATCAAATATCTCGAGGTGAAAACCCTTCCTCTACATTTTCACTCTAAAAATGGTTTGCACCTCAATGTATTTGATCCCTCTCAGTGATTGGTAGAGCCACCTTTAAGATAGATGTATGATGGTTTACATCCATACTCCTAATGAGCACACAAATACTCTAGATGAATTTGATTACGTGGTTGTCCTCTAAACTTGCCAAGAATTCCATTCAAACATTTTCAGAATCATGTTGTAATATACTCGATAATAACCAATTGCAAAGAGTGCAAATAGCAATGGAATGACTAGACCTGCCCAAGCCAAACGAGGAAAATATTGCTTCCTTTCAAATGCAGAATTTGGAAAAACAAGCTTTCCTTTTTATTTTAACATCGACCTTCTAGAAGAAGAGTTTTGAAGTGATACTTGTAACTTGTATCTTTCATGTTGAACATAGAATTTTTGGAAACAGAGTTCTGAAGTGATACTTGTCTAAGGTGGTTGCTCAATGTTTTCTGTAGCCTAGAATTTGCATGGGTTTCAACCAAATTCCTATCATTCTCCATTTCAGTGTGCCCTTCCAAGTGATCTGGCCATTCCTTGGGTCATCTATGTTCCAACCAAAAGATCCACAAAAGCTAACTCTATCAATATTAAACTGATAAGAATTTGTGGAAAAAACCAATCTGTTGTACGATGAAGACAACAAACATTATGATATGGATACCATGGAATAGAAATACATGGATCATGTGGCCTTGGAATTATGTCGATTGGCATGGTTGCTACTAAATACATTCCCAAAATCTTGGAAAACCCTGCCCTGCTTTCCAATTTCAAATTCTTCCTACTATATTTTAGGAATGGATATCTTGCTACACAAAAGGTAAAATTCTATGCAACTATTTGTCATAAAACAACATAAGATTCAAATCTACAGAGATGCAAAAGGAATTTATTTGTTGTTACTTTGTGTGTTTTATAGTGGCATGATCATAATCAAGCAAACTGAGTGTCTTCCTGGGTGGCATATTATTCTTCTCTTTAAATGCCAACTTGAGGTCAATTAGATGCATAATTATATGTTTAAGAGTCTAAATGTGAATTTCCTAACATACATCTACATTATATTGATTACATCATAGGATTTTAAGTGGTTATCATATATCTAAAGAAGGTCAGAGCCATACGATTTGAAGTGGTTAGCATATATTTAACGAAGGTTAGATCCATTTAGACTACTTTCTTAGGCCTCTTGAGTCAAAAACAATGTTGGGATTATTAGTCTTTTCATAGAATTACAAATGATGCAATCTTGGTGTTAATGATACAATCTAGGTATTAATATTGC
Organism: Pseudotsuga menziesii; assembly: GCA_001517045.1. Lineage (NCBI taxonomy): Eukaryota > Viridiplantae > Streptophyta > Pinopsida > Pinales > Pinaceae > Pseudotsuga > Pseudotsuga menziesii. The sequence continues at coordinate 149,616 of LPNX010973453.1, forward strand.
CCCTTTCCCCAATTCTTAAATGGTTCTACCTCAATGGAAGAGAGCCTTCTTTACAGGCAATAGGTTGAAGGTTCGATTCCTTCGTTCCCTAATGATATTGCAATATTGATTTTTTCAATAAAATATATTTTATTATGATTTATTATGGATATGACAAGGGTTCTAAACTGAATTCATATGTCACTATGAGGGGGGTTCAAATATTCCCTTGTATGTTACAATGAGTGGGGTTCAAATCCCCCCCATAAGTATATATGAGGGGGGTTCATAACCTCCCTTAGAGGTTTGTAAAGAGTTTTAGGAGGCGGATTCGAACCGCCTCTGTAGATACCTACAAAGGGGGTTTATAACCACCCCCAAAGGTTTGTAAAGAGTTTTATGGGGCGTTTTGAACCGCCTCTATAGGTACCTATGAGGGGTGTTTATAACTTCCCCCATAGGTTTGTAAAGAGTTTTAGGGGGTGTACAAACTTCCTTTGTAGGTACCTACGATGGGGGTTTTGAACTGCCTCCATAGGTACCTATGGGGGGGGGGGGGGGGTTTATAACCGCCCCCAAAGTTTTGTAATAAATACTTTTATGGGGGTTTTTGAACTGCCTTTGTAGGTATCTACGAGGGGGGTTTATAAAATCCCCCCAAATTTTGTAATCAAGACTTAGGAGGGGTTTGAACCGCCCCCAAATGTCACTTTTAGCGTTGGTGCTATTGCGGGGAGTTAAGGAAGCCCCCAAAGGTTAGTAGGATGGATTTTTTGCGGGGCTTTAGAACCAACCTTGTAGGAACCTATGGGGGAGGTTTGAAACTACCCTTGTAGGTACCTATGAGGGAGGTTTTGAAACCACCCCCATAGGTACTTGTGAGGGGGTTTGTAACTACCCACAAAGGTTTGTAGTAAGGACTTTTTTTTGTGGGGGTGGGGGGGGGGGGGGGGGGGGGGTTGCAACTACCCCATAGGTGTGTATGAGGGGGTTTTAGAACCTCCCCTAAAAATAAAAACTTTTAGCACCGGTACTATTAGGGACAGTTTTGTAAAGACCGCCTTCAAAGCCAAAAGTGTCCCTAAAACTGAATTTCATAGGTGGAAGACAACCCCCCCTAAAAGTCAAATTTGTTGTAGTGAATGATGTTGGAGCAATGTAGGACAAAATATTGTGCACCTGAGTGCTGAAATTGAATGAGGCTCAATCTAGTCTGAAAGAGAATTGTGCAAGATAGATTTCATGTATGCAAGATTGGCTGCTAGCTATGTTGCAAAATGAATGATAAATTATTGTTGAACTGGAATGAGCCAAACCAAAGAACCTGAAGATATGCAAGGGCTGAAAATATGTTGAACTGATAAGACTAAAAAATAATTGAGAACTCTAAAAATGAATCAAATGTTCTACAACAACTGTTGATACATTAAGAGCATATACTCCTTGTCCAATATCCATGTTCATATGTGCAAGTTAATCCATGTGAATTAATGTTCTTGTAGTTGAACATGGAGAAAATTCATTGGATTATGAATTGATAATGAATATTCTTAACCAACGTGAGACCACTCACCATTGATGTCAATGAGTTGTCAAGGCATGATAGTACAACCTGACAGGTACGAATAAATGTGTTGAAGTCAAGTAACTTGTAGGATCTAACAAATAAGAGACTTTAATGTATTCCCTTATTCATCAGCAAGGAAGTCTACCATTGATGCATGGAAATTTCAAGGTACAATACATAACTCAAGTCTTGTTTCCTATATAATGTGTTGAGGTTGATGGAACAATACCATTGGAAGGTGGACCTTAATGAATTCCACATCATTCAATATGAGTACAAAACAAGTGATTCTAAAGAACCATAGTGAAAAATAGAACCAACACGAAACTTGCAGAGCTTTATTGGGAACCTTTCCATCCAGTAACCTGGTTTTCAAGCGAATTTGGTGTCTAGCTGCTCCATTAAACTGCTTTTCACTACTGAACTTATTTTTCTCTTTACTATTTTTTTCATTTTTTTCCACACTATCCTACCCTACCTTACTTGAAAATGAAATATATTCAAGCATAAGAGTACTTCATGTGGAGCCATTTTCCAAAACAATCATTAGAGGAAATTTGGGGTCTAAAATGGGCCTTATAAGAAAATGTGCCAACAATAAATTTTGTGAGTTGGAATTCAAGAACCAATAGAATTTCAATCAAATGAGTCAACCATAATGGTTGAATTCACATATTTGTCATAAAAGAAAACTACTTTTTTTGTTCGTATTTTCGACATATCTCCTTGTGTTTTTACTCAAATTTCAAGAGGGAGAGATTGTTAGATGTGGATTTTAATTCCGCATCCAACGAGTACCCACACTACATACTTTTGATGGACCCTACTACCCCCAAAACAAGAAATACCTGAAAAAATGTTATGATGGCATCATCATCATGTTTTTTCAGGTATTTTTATTTTTGGGGTAGTAGGGTCCATCAAAAGTATGCAATGTGGGTACTCGTTGAATGCAGAATTAAATTCTACATCCAATGAGCTCTCCCACTCAGAATTTGAGTAAAAACATAGGGAGATATGTCAAAAATACGAACACAAAAAGTAGTTTTTTTCATTCTTCCTCCAAAATTAATAACTATTATTTTATTATTTTAATTATTATTTTATTATTTTCCTTAGGAAGCCCATTTTATACCTCAAATTTCCTCTAATTCTCACAAGTATGCACATACCCAGATCTGAAAATGTATCTTTATGAATGCCAAGATATGAGAGACCAACTTCCCTTGAAATGATGGATCCAAGAATTGTTGAAGTATAGAATGATGCTACAAACTGATGATAGATTGAGAACAAAATTCAATATAGTCCTTGTGCCATTGATCTCTCATAGTTGTTACATCATGAATCTCTTTAGAAAACTGATCTTCTTGAATGCATAAGATATTCAAATTTGGTGACAATGACGTTCGAAGTTTTTCAGTTTTTGGTTCCAACCCTTGTTCTTCGCCACATATTATGTGTGGCTTGTTGATCTTTTCTACTTACAGATAAGGCATAGAAGAGACTCCATATACAAATATTGGACCTATAATATATTTGGGCCTTGTATGGACTTGTCACAACATTGCACAGTCTCTTTGCAATAGTGTAGGTGAGGTAGAACATGCAGGAAATGTAGGAAAATTTTGCAGTTCAATATTGTAAGCATACTTTATTTATTTATTATGGTTAGGTTGGGGGTTGGATTGGACAGGAAATTGCGTTAGATACCAAGGCGTTTGATGAGAAGATATATGTGGTTGGTGTAGAGGATTGGTTTGTGAGTTTGATCTTGAAGGACCGAGTTGTGTTTCAGCATGAGGGAGAGTGGCCATATGATTAGAAGATAAGAAATTCCACCCTTGTGTATAAGATACGTAAGAGTTAAATTGAGGTTGAAATAGCTTCCATGGTGGACAAGTATTCAATGATTGAGTATGAGAGTAAGGAAATGGAGGGATATAGTTTTGAACCATACATGTAGGCCATGGTTTCCATGGTTTCCATGGTTGTTTCTATAAATTTCCTTCAACTCCTAGATCTCTTTGATATTTTTATTTTATCTTTGGTAAGGAGGTGCAACAATCTATGGAATGATTCAAGTCAAATATGCCAAAAATTGTGAGACTATCCAAAGGAAAATCCATTGCAAGATGGTTCTTCTGACACCGAGGGAAAACCATTTCTTCAAATTCCTCATGATTTTCCTTAACCTACAAAGCACCCAATTGTGAAATTAGTGAACCATTTATATCAACATTAAACATTTCAAATAAATTACTGATTTCAGCTCCTAAAACTCTTGTTTTTCTAGCATATTTCAAAAATCTAGAAGAAAGTTCTTTAGAATTTTTACGAATGTTCGAGTTTCCTCTTGAATACCTTATACATAACTCAGAAACATCATCATATGATAGTTGAAATACATCACCTGCTCCCATCATATTTAATATTTCTAAATACTCATCTTGGATTCCTTTAACTAGGAGTGTTTTCAAAATATCTTTCCCTAGTTTCCTTGTTTGGATCCTTGGAGGTTGTATTGAAAGAGTTCCATGTAGTCCTTTTGACTCTCTTCTTCTCCTTCTTTCATTCTGAATATGTCTTCATTGACCCTGCAATAATCTTGGCACCTTTTCAAGAATACATGTTTCATGTCTTCCCAAGTTTGTATGAAATTCCCACTTAGGCTTGTGAACCACCGGTGAGATCCTATTTTTAGAGTAAGGGGAAACATATTCAACTTTTGATCATTAGTACAATAATATACTCTACAAAGTAATTCAAATTCAAATAAAAATACATCAAGGTCTTCATTTTCCAAACCGTGAAAATTTGGTAGAACATGTGGGGAACTGCTTTGCGCTGGTGCCACTCTTCCAAAATTTCTAATAGGGAATTCAAAGGTAACAATTTATTCATCTTTCTTACTTGCCAGTATTCGTTAGGTTATTCATGTGCTATTGTGAGGCTCCCTCTTTGAATGTTCATGTCAATTTGTTCGTAGATTGGGTGGTTCTTACAACACCACTAAGGGGAATGATAAGATTTACATGCCAAAAAATAAGAATAAAATAAAATTGAATGCAAAGAAAGAAAATCCACACTCAAAGAAAATTCAATCAATTGAAAATTAATCATGCAACATGCATGCCCTGACCCTTATGAGTTCGATCCCATTTCAGTATGTCGAACGATGTGTAGCTCTTCACTATTTCTTACGGCCCTGACACCTCAAGATGAGGAATACATCAACCATGCTATTATAGCTCAAAATGACACATTTCTTCCTATGACCACTTTCCTATGTTTTCATCGCATATCGACACTTTATGAAAAGTCACTGAATGTCACTGAAAAAACACCTAACTTGGAGGACACATATCTTAATTTTTTTAACTCTATTTGAACTCATATCTACACCATTGGAAATATATTGCAGTTGGCTAAAACTTTTCAGAATACACCAAATTCTAAAAATGCCCAGAAATACCCTAAAAATGAGTTTTTTGTGTGTACACGACTTTCCTTAAGGCAAACCCGCGTAGGTACGTGACTTGCTCTATATTAAACCCATGTACATACGTGAGTTTCTATATATAATAGTCACAGATTCCTTATGTATGCAAACTTCTATATTGGCAACCCACGTATGCCTCCTCATGTACGTGACTGTTGTTTCTACAACCCGCGTATGCCTCTTAAAAATGTCAGAAAACACATCTTTTGAAATTCGGGTAGTTTGGGTAGTTATGCACCTGACTCCTTCATTTGTAACTACTTTTTCTTCACCCCTAACTCTTCTTTAAGCATATAAATAGAGGTAGGGAGGTCCATGAGAGGGGACTTGAATCTTTGCATTGTTATGCTGGAGGATTTGGAGCTCTCTTTGCCCACACCTTTGCCCTCGCGATCGTCCCCTTGTGTTGCAGAGCTTGGAGGATGAGTTCCTTGGAGAAGAGAAGCAACAGAACCAGATCAAGGTTTTGTGAGGTGTCAAACTTGAAGAGAAGGTATATTTGTACTTGTTTTCAAGATTAATAAAGATGTGATGTCCTTCTTCTTCCCAAATCATTGTTCAATGTGTG
>LPNX010973453.1:155329-218648 GCA_001517045.1 Pseudotsuga menziesii
GGGTTTCTTGGATCAACCTTTGTTTGGCTAAGGTATGAACCATTCCAATATCTGAAACTTGCTTATGTATACTTACAGAACCATTTGCATCCACCTTTCAACCCCAGTACATTGATGGCATCTTAAACCCTAGCCATAGGATACTTTCCTTTACAACAGAACTGGCGACTCCGTTGGGGATCGAACCTAGAATCTCTGGGTTCGCAGACTAGAGATTTTACTTTAGCAGTGCATCTACAAAACAATGTCAAATGCACTTGTTCACTATTGATAAGTTTCCCAGCAACATTGCTAAAATATTGGGAAAATTAATTGTCCAATGAAATAAATAGTTGCAACTCCTAGAACATAAATTGTCAACCCAAGCAAGTCTTTAATTTCAAAGCTATCGTGCAATATCTATGCAAGCACGATTTCTACCTAACACTGTTGATATGTCGGTATGAAATCGAAACTCATTGTAAACTAGATCACACCCTCTTGAAAAGAATTCAAACCCCAAACCTATTCATAAAACCACACTGTAAATCTAATCACACTTCAAACATTGCAATAAAAATCAACTCTTATGAAGCAAGATCTGATTACATAACTATGAAAGAAGTGCTATGTTGGCCAACGATATATCAAAATGAATTAAACTGAATAAAAACAAGAATAAATCTAACAATGAATGAAATAAAGAACTAAATATAAATAAAATTAAGACATTTACAATAAATACTACCAGTATCTCCTCGGGGAAGAGGGCCCTTCCTCCCCTTGAGTAGAGCTGAATATCCACAATGAGAAATATACAACTCTGGTTTAAGAAACCACCAACATATATAAACCAAGCTTGAAATATTACAAAGTTGGATCCAAAGAGAATAATGAATTGGGATACTAATTGATCAACTCCCTGAACATGAGATTGATTACAAATTTATACATAAAAATATCTCATGAGGATGAGGAGATGAATTCCCAACTTGGAATATGTTTTAACAAATTGCTAATTTGAAACACTGGCCGCAACAGTAAATATGAAAAAATCCCCTTTAAATAACCACTTGTATCTCTCAAACTATGGTTGTTTTGGGTAGTTTGATCATTATTCAAGTAATTGAGGTCGTTATGGACAAAACCCATGTCCCGGATTTTCTATATTATTTTTCATATTCCCGCAAATTGCAACTCAAATAAATATTTTCTTATCTGACACACGTTTTTGGTTGGGACCATTTGATCATGAGCTAGAGGCTGCCATGTTGGATCTAGGTACGAATTCAAGATCATGAATCCATGTCATCAAACCTAAGAACAAAACCATGTTGTATATTTCCATGTAGACGTGTGCCAACATGCCAACTTTGGAGGCTTGAACCACGAGTCTAAAACATCAATGGGAGTAATATGGTATTTTACGAGTAGCTACAACAAATGGATGGAAAATGGAATGATAAATGGGAAATAATAGGAAGAAGAGGGACGAAATAGGTGTCGATAGGTGATGAAAACAGGGAAAAATATGTGACCCAACAATAAATAATATTCAAATCCAAAGGCAGAGCATAGAAATAATGGCATGTAAACACACACCCTTGCACTCTCATATCACTCCTTGTAAGAGTAGTAGAAACAACATTTCTAATGGTTAAATAAAATGAACGAGTGAAATATGCATTAAAACATTACCTTATATCACTCCTTGTAGGCATGGCAGAAACAACATTTCTAATGGCATCACAGGAAACATGAAATGAAATGAACCAATGAATAGATGCATTAAAACATGCCCTTATATATTCTTAGGTAACATGCCCTTATATCTTAGGTCACATGCCCTTAAAGCATAAGGTCTTAGTTTAATGGTCTAAAGACTATGTAAAGCAAATAGAAAGTTTGTAACTGATTCATAAAACATGATCATCTAGGTCAATGATTTTCCCAAAGACTTCTTTGGTCATTGATGAAACTCATTTATGTCTCCTTCAAACATTCACATCCATCAATTTTATCTTCGTAAACAAGGGGGATGCTACTTGTGACATTAATGACATTTACATTCACAATTTAGGACCAAGTGCCACTCCATGGATAATAACAAGTGTCTGAATTCATCTAGTGACAACAATAGCATTGTTATATGGATCTAATATGTTCACTTTCTCACCTACCTGGAATACTGCATGCCCTGCTAGAGTTAATGGGAACTATAAAAAACAAAAACAAAAATATACATAAATATAAGAAAAACATTATCACAATTAAATTCCAAAAACATGCATATTTATTGATATAACAAAATTATATGCACTCACCAAGTCAATATTTGAACTATGAGCAAGAGTTGGCACTGATCGAAAATAATGAGGCACATCAATGTTGTGATATGTTTTACTTTATGAGACAACAATTTTCCTTTAATTATATCCTGCATATGATTGCATCATGCATAAATCAAATATAATATTATAATGCCACAATAGTATAACATAAACATAATAAATATAACATTAAATACTAAAAATCAGACCTAAACCAATTAAATTAGATTATGAAATCTAGTGAAGAAATGTTTGAAAGGGAATGATAATTAGCTTACCTCATCTAAATCACTATGACATCCCTTATTTTTCTATGTAAAAATAATAGGTTCAATGGAGGAGGCTATGGTTAACACTATCTTTGTCAACCCATTTATGCATTCCATTACATGTTTATAATTCTCACTATGATTTTCAACAATAGATGTGGTTTGGATTTTCTCGACTGCATTAGATGGCAATGATCTTTGTATTGGATTTTTTGACATATGCTTATGTTTAGAATTGTATAAATCTACCATTATATAGTCATCCATTTCACTCACATCAGGTTCTGATCTATTACCTTCATGAACCAACAAATCATTATCAATACACAATTAGTTGGCTATATACACAAATCAAAATGAAATATAACACAATGTAGATACAAATATACTTACAAAAATTCCATACATAATCTATTTAGCAAAAAATACATATACTTACAAACATGTTTTGATTGGCTCACCACCCACCACAACTCAAAATAAATCAATCCTTTGCATCATCTCTTGCTTCCTTCCCTTTTGTACAGTTTTCGATATACTCTTCAATATGCATACTTTCCTACAAATCTTCCCATTGTTTGGGATTCAAGTTGATGTCCCTATCTTTTCCATCTAAGATTAATTTTATATATTTATGCCTAAAATTATTAATCAATTTTCTCATTATGTTCTTGTAATATTTGTTATATTTTTATCAATTTAGACAGTATTATCTTAGGATCTTTAACTGAGAGAATAACAAGCACAACAATCAAACACAAGAGACAATAGACACAAATATTTTCCTTGGGGAAACCATAAAGGAGAAAACCCTGCAACTTCCTTAGATATAGAATCAACACCAAAAGTAAAACCCAAAAACAGTAAGATGATCTCTCGACATTAGTAGTCTCTCTCTTTCTTGTCCCAACTTCTTCTTTCTGTCTCGGTTATGCGCTACAAATAAGTTTGAGTGAATGTGAGATAAATAGAGAGGCTCACTCTCTATTTATACTAATTCCTGACTTGACAATAACTCACTAGGGCTGACTTCTATAGGAGAGTCTAATAACCCTAGGGCCCCACAAATGCGGGGATTTTAACCCTTTAACAATAGGGAGGGTTACCCTCTATGACTTTGTTGAGGCCTAGAAAATCGCAGGCGGCAACAGTAAGGGATTCTCCCCAATCAACGTTCCCAACTAGCTCGTTGACTGTTTGGTATAGGGAATCCGTCCGGTTTGCGGTCCGGCTACCGTAGGTCAAGTAACAAACAAGGCTTTACCGGTTGCGGCCCGGCCCACTGAGTTTTTGTGTTTTGACTTAAGATATGAAATGCAAGTGCCTAACTAAATGCAAGGTGATCAGAATGCAAGGAGCTGTCACAACGTGATGCGCAGGTTCTTACCTTTCGTCTTAGACTCACAAGCAGCCCAGTCACATACAGAAATAAACTAACTATCTAATCTATCCCTAGGGAGCAAGGTCATCATTTCAGGTGAGTAATACATTTCATACATACACTAAGAAGAGTTCCAGATAGCTGATACTTCCTTCAAAACACATGAACAGTCACAGATATTTAAACAACCAGATAGCCAATTGCTTTATGAACAACATTTATTACTAACGGTGGAATATCTCCAAAAGATACTGAAGAACATTCAACAAGAACATAAGTTCAAAAAATCAAATACTCTTACAGTAAATGAACCACAGCTGAAAACGAAATAGTTCCTCTTCAACATTATTCATTGAGTTCCATTGATACATTCCACTTTTACTCTCTCCAACAGGTAAAATTGTAGTTTCCTTTGCAAAATGAAGTAGTTCCTCTTACAAGCAAACATTTACAAGATTTTCCAGGGGAAAAATCCCTTTCTCATTCCTACTTTCGAATATTTAAGCTACAACAGCCGACCCTTCTGGCTCCCCCCGACTTGTGACTTTCCAGTTCCCCAGACATTTCCGTTCTTCCATCTTTCAGTGCCCATTCATGATTGGCTGGGTAACTGCTGGGCCTTTCAGAACTCCGTGTTTGCTGTTAAACCGTCCGTATTCCTCCACGCCGTGTCATTTTGACCGATCTCCCGCGCTCTCCTGCAATCGATCGACAAGCATCATTCACTGGGATGACGTTATAAAACAACATAGCAAGATTTACTCATGAAACAACCATATCACAAGGAAATCACCAAGAACCGATACCACTACCTCGACCATAGCGGGAAACTTACTGGTGGTTCAACAATATTTACGTTGAAAGAGCAGACCAGTCCGAAGGTGGGAAACACCATTAATCGGACGTCGGACGGATAGTACATTGGAGGCTAAATGGTTGTTTCATCCGAAATGGCAGATGAGACAAAGGCTAAAGACAAGCGATGAGGGAAGGAGGAGGCTTAGTCAGACGTCGGCAGACATTAGAATCGGAAGTTAAAGGGTTCTCCCAGCTGCAACGGTGGATGAGTCAGGGCTACAGGAAAGCAGTTGAAGGTTAATAAGAATCGTCCGTCGGGGGGATTTAGACTTCGGATGGCAAAACAACCTCAGAAGCCGCAACGGCGGATGGGAAAAAGGTTAAAACTTCCGATCAAGACAAGAAAAAATCCTGATCCAACGAAAAAACTAAGTGTTTCAGTCAGCTATGAACATTTAACGAGGACAGCGAACTGTCATACCTCCATAATGGCGACCACAGCAGACTTAACTGGTTTGATATGCAAAACAAAAATAAAAGTTACGGCTCACCATAAACTTCATTGCAATCAGAATATGAACCTTGGTCAAGCATTAAGCTTTGTAGTCATTAAAAAATAAAACACAGATCAATACTCAAAAGATTCAACGATCAAACCAAAATCATGAGGAGGGGTCCCGAATTTTAAGAAATTTGGGCAGGAAAGTTGCAGCTGCAACAACTGGCGATTACCTGGTGAACCTAGATCTCTAGGTGATTATACTTTGAGTGACAAACTGTTTAACCAAAATGCATCAAATGAATTCTTCCAGCTATCCAGATTTCTCAAATGACCGAAGTGTGTACCTTAATCATTGATGCTAGTTTAATTTGGGGAAAGCGGAAACTGAGACCTTCAAGTCCAGATAACTCTGTTGAGTCCAGAGTATGAGTTTCATTATTACCTCTGTCTTCAGGTAGCTAACAGCGTGAACACCACAGGATTGTAGCAGATAGTAAACAACAATATTCATTTGTTCCTCGTTCCCATGCCATTTAACACTTTTGTGCTTTTGGACTTTTGTCCCTTTCAACTGAGTTCTTCTGTATGCCTTTCTTACTGAATTTTAATTCAGGATCCTCTATCCCATAGTGTCCTTTTGTGTGAGTGGTGTACTTCAAGTTTCAGCCCACGGACGAAGAGGATCTTTTGTCAATTTAGTATTTATGATTCAGCACCCACTTTGATTTATGATGCCTTTACAGAAGTTTTGACTCTTTATTTGCCTTTTGGCCTTCGTTTCTTGGCATGGGATCATTTATATTTAATACACTGTTCACCTTGCCTCTTTCCATGGGTCCTTTGCTGTTGTTTCCTTAGAACATTTTAAGTGTGACGTGGGTGGAGCCCCAACATAGTACTCCAGACTTCTCGAATCCGGTTTATTTCACAGGGGTTAAGCAGGACTTCAAGGCACACAGAATTTTATTCGAGAAAACTGTTAGGCTAGAAGAAATCATTAGCAACACATAGGCTGACACTCAACATATTTGCTATTCCCAAAAAGATCTTAATATCCCCCCAGACAAATGCTAGTTCGTTTCTTTTATTGAAAATCAACAACTCAAATTTAAACCAAATGAAAGCCTGACCTGAAAACAACCACATGAAAGCATGACTCGAAAACAACCAAATAGCTTATTTATGTACAAGATAGAAAACTCAAAGAAACTCAAGAAAAGTAAGGATTGAGAACCAGGCCATTGACTGGCAAGTTCTCCTCCCATCCCTGTAAATCTTGCAACTTATAAGTAGAAGGGCCAAGTTTTGTTGAGATTTGAAACGGGCCTACCCACAACTGCTGGAACTTAGTATGCTTTCCCTTCTCATCATGGGGATGATACCATTTGAGAACTAGGTCTCCCACTTCCAAGTCCTTTTTCCCAGCTTTATGTTTGTCAAACCACCTTTTTACTACCTCTTGCTGTTGCTTAAAATGTTCTCTAGCCTTGGATCTGGTCTCCTCTGCTTTCAGGAGATTATATATTCTCATTTGTAAAACTTCACTCTTCGACCCACTAGACTCTTGCGCCAAAATAGAATACGAAAGCATGATATTGGGTGGCAGGATGGCTTCCTTACCGTACACAAGGGCATAGGGTGACACTCCTATTGTAGACTTGGGCGTGACTCTGTCAGCCTACAGGGCGTTGGGTAAGGCCGAGTGCCAACTTCTCTGGTTTTCTATCACAGTCAGGCTTCAGGATTCTAATGAGTTTTTTATTAGAGGATTCATCCAGGCCATTCCCTTGCGGATAGTAGTTAGCGGAGTAATGTAATTTGATCCCTTTATCATGAGCGAATGCAGTCAATTTAATTGATGAAAAGTATTTAGCATTATCAAAAACTAACGAAAGTGGAACTCCAAACCTGGTCATGATATGATCTTGTAGGAAGCTAATGACTTCGTATTCGTTTATCTTGCGCAGTGGGATAGCTTCGACCCAGCGAGTGAAATAATCAGTCGCAGTAAGAATGTACTTGTGCAGCAGGGAAGAGTTTGGATTTATTCGTCCAATAATGTCCAGCCCCCATTGCTCAAATGGTTTCGAGATCATCACAGGCTTTAGAGGCACGACCGCCTTAGGCTGTCTTCCCCCCAACCTTTGGCAAATATCACATTTCCTGACATGTGCATGTGCATCCTTGAAGAGTGTGGGCTAATAGTAACTGGCTCTAAGGATTTTGTGGGCTATAGTGTCGCCTGAATAATGTCCCCCAGCCGGACCATCATGTAATTCTGCCATTACTTTCTTTGCGTCCTCCTTTTCTAAACATCTGAGGAGAACCCCATCATAATTCTTTCTGAATAATACTCCTTCAACAAGTTGATAGGAGGCCGATTTAAGGCACATAGCTCTTCTTTGTTTGGAATTCCAATGTTTTGGCAACAGCCCTGACTGCAAGTAATGCATAAGGTCTCTATACCAAGACTCAAGAGTGGTAAACAAAGGACATATATCCATTACATGCAATTTGGCTTCATCTTGCCATGCTTGTTCTTCATTGTTCCTGCTTTCAGTCATAAATTTTCATAACCCTTGACCTTTCACTATAGAGGCTAGCTTGAAATCAAGGTCATATTCTTGAAGAGATGTTACCCAGTTGCCTCTTCTTTCTCCTAACTCTTTCTGAATGAGAAGGGATCTTACAGCTGGGTAAGGGACTATTACCTTGGTTCAATTTTTTAATATGTAAGGCCTGGATTGCTTCACTGCCTTAAATACTGTGTAAGCTTGCTTATCAATGGCTGGGTAATTTAATTCAGACCCTTGTAGCCCAGTGCTCATAAAAGATATTGGGAATTCATCACCCCCATCCTCCTTTTGCGTAAGCATAGCTGCCAATGAATCATCAGATGCAAATGTATACATAACAAAGTCTTTATCAAAGTCTGGAATTTTCAAGGAGGGTGCATGTGCAACATCCGTTTTAATTTTGCTGAAAGCGTCTTTCTCAATATCAGTCCACTTAAATTGTGCATTTTTTTTGACCATCTGTTGTAGTGGTTTGACAGTTTGAGCAAAATCGGGCACAAATCTTCTTACAGAATTTATGGTTCCCATAAACGATTGCATTCCCTTTTTATTATGTGGCATCGAAATTTGTTCAATGGCATTAATTCTTTCTAGGTCTATAGAGATACCTCTCTTTGAAACTATGTGTCCCAGCAACTTGCCCTCTGTGACTGCGAATACGCACTTCTTAGGATTGAGGGAGATGCCATATTTCTGGCAGCGTTCAAAAATTTGCTTTAGGTGAAAAGCATGCTCTCCTCTTTTCTTCGAGAATATTGTAATATCATCCAGGTACACCACAGCGCTTCATCCAATTAGTCCATGGAAAACTATGTCCATAGCTCTCTGAAATGTTGCTCCGGCATTAATCAGTCCAAAGGGCATCCTTTGGTAGGTGAAGGTTCCCCATTTAGTCCTGAATGTTGTCTTTAATCTATCTTCCTTGGCTACTAGCAATTGGTTGTAGCCAGAGAAACCATCTAATAATGAAAACAACTCAGAACCAGATACCATCTGTAGCAATTGCTCCATGGGAGGCACCGGATAGTTGTCTTTATCTGAGGCACGGTTTAGGTTTCTGAAGTCTACGCACAGTCTGATTTCTCCCGAATTTTTTTTGACTGGTACCAAGTTTGATACCCACTCAGTGTGTCTGACTTTAAAGATGATTCTAGCATCTAGTAATTTCTTTACCTCACTCTGAATCAGCGGTTCCAGCTTTGGATGCATTTTCCTTAAGGGCTGCTTATATGGCTTGACGCCTGCTTTAATAGGGACGATATGCTTGATGATGATGGTGTCATAGGTTTTTAATTCTTCATACATCCATGCGAATATGTCCTTGTACTGTTTAAACAAACTGACGAACCTTTCCCTTTCGGCCGGTGAGCAACATTTATCAATATTCACGAACCTAGGATTGTTCTCAGTCCCCAAATTTATCAGCTCGAACTGCAGAGTTGAGCTGTGCGTCTTTACGTTAGTGGGTCTTCTAAACTTTTCATTCAATTCAAACATTTTTTTTAATGTTCTGACCCCTTTCGGAATGAAATTGTCATATTTCATCTCAGCTTGATGTTCCTCATCATCTATGATTGCTCCTTTGAACACCTCTTCATTCGTCAAGCATTCTATTATTTGCTCATCATCATGAAATACTCACAGGTTGGTGATCATATCCGGTACAGAGGGCCTGAAAAGGAGTTCAACAGAACAACGATTGTTAGTGGGTACGAGTCTAGCGGCTGATGTGGCCAATAGATCAGTAGCTGCGTTTTTTATTCTTGGAATTGAAATAATGTTAAATGCATTAAAACATTTAAGTAGTTCCCATACCTCATTCTGGTAAGCTTTCAAGTGAGGAGAAATGCAGTGGATTTGATTCCGAATTTGTTTCACAATAATTTCAGAATCCCCAAAAACTTTCAAATTACTTACCTTCAATTCAATCGCTTTCTTGAGTCCCTCCACCAGTGCTTCATATTCAGCTGTATTTTTAGTACATTCAAACTCTAATCTACATAACAGGAAATGTTTATTCTTTTGTGGATCAATAAGGACACAGCCAGCCCATGACCCTTCTAATGTCTTTGAGCCATCAAAAAATAAAGTCCAAAAATCACTAACTACTAAAGGTAAATCTATTCCTACTGCTAAGTCTACTATTTTACAATCAACCTCATCAACCTGAGAAAATCAAAGGAGATCAGGCTGGGTGTCCGATGTGTCGCTGGCCTCTTCCGCTTGATAATTCCCTGGTTCCAATTCAAGAAAATACTTTCCCAACACAGAATTGACTGATACATTATTCTCATTCAGTTGAGTAACATTGTACTTCATGTGAGGCTCTCTTAAAATTTTAATCTGATTTGGACTCCCCTTGTATGGCAACAACAGATGTGACCAATCTGAGGTGAAATATCCATTTAATTTAGCTGACTAATCTCTGCTCAGGACTAGACCGTAAGCGTTTGGTATATCAGCCACCACGATGTTAATGACTTGGCATACTTTGTCATTGGATGCCAGATGGATTAGGACGTCTTCCATCTGACCAATTACCTTAACGTCTGTCCTATCCAATTGAACCACCCTCCACGTGGTTGGCTTAGGCTGCCCATTTATTTTCTTACATACTAATATGGGCATGACATTTATTGACGCCCCTGAGTCTACCAAACAATTGTGCACGTTATGATTAAAAATTTCAAATGTTAGGAGAAAAGGTGGATGCTTACATTTAGACTCACCTCCAATGCTGGTTTCTCCAATTTCTTCTTCGCCTTGAGGTTGATTTTCAGTAGGTGGCTTCTCATCCGACTCCTCAAGTGCTCTTAATAATCTTTCTTTCTGTTGAGGTACTTTGCACATTTCGAATAGTGGGACGTTTGCTTTTATCTTTTTTAAATCTTCCACAATGTTATAATTCATCTGTTGTTTAGTAGAGTTATATTTATCAGTATACACCTTTTCTTCGTTTGGATTGGGTGGTGTTCTGTTCTGCTCAGGATCTTGGCTAGTAATAGTAAATTCAAGAATTATATCAGCCACAGGTTTATGTTGGAATTTCTTCTTAACGTTTCTCTGCAGCCTCCTGATCTTTGGGAGCATCAGACTATCATCTTTAACCGTCCCTTGACTTCTTGTTGTTACATTGGCATCCATAAATTCCTTGTATCCTTGACTCCTTTCCTCTTCAGCATCGAATAAAGCAACAAAATTCCATACAGCCATGGTTTCCTCTTCTTGCCCTTTAGTAGTAGTAGCAGCAGAATTCTCTTTTCTTTCTTCATCGCCTTCCTCTGTTAATCTTGAATCCAACATTTGATTCATGACTAGTGTCATTGAATTTATCCATTGTGGACAATTCTTTTCAGAGTGAGGCTGCTGGTGAAAGGTGCAGAAATTTTCCATCCCTATCTCTGTCAGATTCATAGATGTAGTATTGTGAGGAGGAGGTTGGGACTGACTGTTTTCCTCCCTTTTCTTATAATAAGGCCTGTATAACTTATGTGTTTCCTTCTCTTTCTCCAAGTCTATGATCTTATTAGACATCTTTTGCATCATTTTGGCCATACTTTCATAATCTGGTGCTTTCTCCTCTTTAGGATTAGTGAACAATAAAGTTTTCCTTCTCTCTCCTGATTGTTCGGGGTAATCTTCAATACTCTCTCTTTCAGCCTCCACCACTTCTGCTTCTTCATAGGTTTCTGTCAGAGTAGGCTTGGCCCTACCTTTCGCAAACATGGCCAAATCAGGACCCAAAGCTGAAGTATAGTACTCAATCAGTACTTTGTCTGAAGGCTTATCTGTTTCAGAAAAGTTCTTAAGATATGCTGCAAACCTTTGTGTGAAACTGTGTACTTTTTCCTTTTTTTCTTTCTTCAATGCACATAGTCCTTTCATAAGGGCCGCATGAGTCTTTTGAACTGCATACTTACTTCTGAAAATTCTCTCAAAAGTATTCCAATCTGGCATAGAATTAGCAGGCAACCCAAAGTACCATGATGCAGCAGCTCCTTTGAGGGTATGCGGGAAAAGTCTGCACACTACATATTCATGTTCCCCATCTCTCAATCCTTCTATTGCCAAGTAAAAACTATGCAAATGATCATCCACTAATATCTTCTCATTTGGATCGAACTTAGGCAACAACTTTTCAAAGGCCTGAGGTAGGTCATGCAAACGAGGAGTCAGGTTTAGGGGTGATCTGGATTTCCATGCAGGTGGTGGATTTGGTGGATTAGGAGGAGGTTGGTTGGAGTTAACACCGTCCATGAGTTGAGGTGGAGAGTGAGAAGGTGAACCAACAGGGGTGTGAATAGGAGAAATGTAAGGGGTTTCTGGGCCTTCTTGATTCAAAGGTAGCTCAACTTCTTGCAAGGCGGTTTCCACAAGTTCCTCCCATTCTCCAACCAGCACTGAGTCTTCTGTCACAGGATGGTCTTTCCTTTTATACTCTCTCCTGGGAAATTCAGGAATAATTGGCAATCCTCTGATCTTCTTTATGTATGCCCTGGTGTGTCTTCTCAGGTCATTAACGATCTCGTTGCGCACATGATATAGATGTTCTCTATTTACTTCTTCCGGGATTGGATTACATGGTCCACTACTTTCAGAACTGTAACCAGTGAAATAATCTCTGGAAAACAGGTTTCCTCGGCTAGCCATGCACTGGAGGCCCTCCTTCTAGCGCCAAAACTATTGAGGCCTGGAAAATCGCAGGCAGAAATAGTAAGGGATTCTCCCCAATCAACGTTCCCAACTAGCCCATTGACTGTTTGGTATAGGGAATCCGTCCAGTTTGCGGTCCGGCTACCATAGGTGAAGTAACAAACAAGGCTTTACCGGTTGCGGCCCGGCCCACCGAGTTTTTTTGTTTTGAATTAAGATATGAAATGCAAGTGCCTAACTAAATGCAAGGTGATCAGAATGCAAGGAGCTGTCACAACGTGATGCGCAGGTTCTTACCTTTCGTCTTAGACTCACAAGCAGCCCAGTCACATACAGAAATAAACTAACTATCTAATCTATCCCTAGGGAGCAAGGTTATCATTTCAAGTGAGTAATACATTTCGTACATGCACTAAGAATATTTTCAGATAGCTGATACTTCCCTCAAAACACATGAACAGTCACAAATATTTAAACAACTAGATAGCCAATTGCTTTATGAACAACATTTATTACTCACGGTGGAATATCTCCAAAAGATACTGAAGAACATTCAACAAGAACAGAAGTTCAGAAAATCAAATACTCTTACAGTAAATGAACCATAGCTGAAAACAAAATAGTTCCTCTTCAACATTATTCATTGAGTTCCATTGATACATTCCCCTTTTACTCTCTCCAACAGGTAAAATTGCAGTTTCCTTTGCAAAACGAAGTAGTTCCTCTTACAAGCAAAAATTTACAAGATTTTCCAGGGGAAAAAGCCCTTTCTCATTCCTACTTTCGAATATTTAAGCTACAACAGCCGACACTTCAGGCTCCCCCCGACTTGTGACTTTCCAGTTCCCCAGACGTTTCCGGTCCTCCATCTTTCAACGCCCATTCATGATTGGCTGGGTAACTACCGGGCCTTTCAGAACTCCACGTTTGCTGTTAAACCGTCCGTATTCCTCCACGCTGTGTCATTTTGACCGATCTCCCGTGCTCTCTTGCAATCGATCGACAAGCATCATTCACTGGGATGACGTTATAAAACAACATAGCAAGATTTACTCATGAAACAAACATCTCGCAAGGAAATCACCAGGCGCCGATACCACTACCTCGACCATAGCGGGAAACTTACTAGTGGTTCAACAATATTTACATCAGAAGAGCGGACCAGTCCGCAGGTAGGAAACACCATTAATCGGACGTCTGACGGATAGTACATCGGAGGCTAAACGGTTGTTTCATCCGAAATGGCGGATGAGACAAAGGCTAAAGACAAGCGATGAGGGCAGAAGCAGGCTTAGTCGGACATCGAAAGACATTATAATCAGAAGTTAAAGGGTTCTCCCAGCCGCAACAACGGACGCGTCAGGGCTATGGGCAAGCGGTTGAAGGTTAATACAAATCGGCCGTCGGGGGGATTTAGACTTTGGATGGCAAAACAACTTCAGAAGTCGCAACGGCAGACGGGACAAAGGGTAAAACTTTCGATCAAGACAAGAAAAACTCCTGATCCAATGAAAAAACTAAGTGTTTCAGTCAGCTATGAACATTTAACAAGGGCAGTGAACTGTCATACCTCCGTAACGACGACCACAACAGACTTAACTAGTTTGATACGCAAAATAAAAATAAAAGTTACGGCTCACCATAAAATTCATCACAATCAGAATCTGAACCTTGGTCAAGAATTAAGCTTTGTAGTCATTAAAAAATAAAACACAGATCAATACTCAAAAGATTCAACGATCAAACCAAAATCATGAGGAGGGGTCCCGAATTTTAAGAAATTTGGGGAGGAAAGTTGCAGCTGCAACAGACTTTACATGACTTGTTTACATTATTGAATCTCTTGATTAGAACATCAGGGTATGACATGACTCAATTACATTATAGATACTTCCAGGAATAAACATCGGGGTATAATACATAAGATATACAAGTGAATACATTCCAAAGTAACAAATACATCAACACTCCCTCTTAACTAGGAAGGTATTCTCTTGACACAATTTATCAATGCAAGTATTCTTCTCTTTATCATCTATGTCATCATCAAGTCATCTTCATCTTCAAGTCATCTTCATCTTCAAGTCTAGATCATCACTGGATCTGGATCATCATTGGATCTGAATCACCACTGGATATGGATCATCACTGGATCTGCATCATCACTAGATATAGATCATCACTGGATTTGGATCATCACTGTTGGATCATCACTGGGTCTAGATCATCACTGGTGCTATCTCAATTCTACTCGTCATTGAAAGTTCAACAAAGCCAACCCTTTTTCATGCTGGTTGTAGGCCTATCCTCCATGTAGGTATTCATCTTCTTCAGCACTTAAATCTGACCCAGCCAGAAAGGCTTGCCCATCACTTACATCTGACCAAGAGAGGAACACATCCAACATCATGTCAGAAAGGCCTAGCACTCACATCCACTGGCATGATAGGACACACCATCTATCATCCAAGGAAAGGATTATCACTTACATCTACTAGCATAGCAGGACACACCATCTACTATCGAGAGAAAGGCACAACACTTACATCTTTCATTCTCAAAGAATGTCTCTCATATCTAGGCTGAGTGCCAGTCCTAGACTGAAACAAATTCCTGGTAAATGACCAGGTGCCTCCATTCTCCCAGAGAATGGCCTCTCAACACTAAGTTGAGCTTCAGTCCCATACTAAATCAATTTCTTGTTAACTGACCAGGTTCCTCCATTCTTTTAGAGAATGGCTTCTCAACACTAAGCTGAGCTTCAGTCTCAGACTGAATCAAATATCTTGGTAATTGACTAGGTGCCTCCATTCTCCTATAGAATGGCTTCTCAACACTAAGATGAGCTTCAGTCCTATACTGAATCAATATCCTGGTAACTGACAAGGTGCCTCCATTCTCCCATAGAATGGCCTTCAACACTTATATTTACCAGCATGATAGGACACCATCTATCATTGAAGGAAAAGGGCCTTACACTTACATCTGACCATGGAGGCCCAACCTACCACCATGTTAGAAAGGATCATAGACTCATCACTTCCCTTTGGAGGGAACCTCGATCTAGAGAACACCAAGCTTCTCCCTGAAGTACCAAAACTTCACTCTAGCTAATGGTTTGGTCAACACATTAGCTATATGCTTGTTCATTGCAACATAGTGGAGCTTCACTGCTCCTCTCTACACCATATCCCTGATATAGTGATATTTTATCTCAATATGCTTCAAATTGTCATGGAACACCAAGTTCTCTGACAAATTCACAAAACTATGGTTGTCACAATATATACAAGTAGCATCCAACTGAAGATCAAATAAATTAGATAATAGCTTCCTTAGCCACACTAACTCACAACTAGCCCAACAAGATGTCACATACTCTGCTTTGGCTGTACTCAGTGCCACACAGGATTGCTTCTTGCTAAACCAAGAGATCACAATTAATCCCACACTGAAGTAGCATCCTGGAGTGTTCTTCCTATCGATGGCACTAGCTTCCCAATCTGAATCAACATAACCTTCCAGGTTAATCTTCTGATCCATCTTATACTTGAGCCCATAATCAATTGTACCCTTCAGGTACCTTAGAATATCCTTTGCAGCAATCAGGTGAACATGTCTCAAATCTGTCAAAAACTGGCTCAATGTTCACAACAAAGCAAATATATGGTCTTGTATTCGGAAGGTACATCAAGGACCCAATCATCTGACAATACATTGTAGCATCAACTGTCTCTAATGAAGAATCACTCAATAGATTTAGGTTTGATGCCATAGGTGTGGTCATGGCCTTGCATTCCATCATCTCAAACCTCTTCAGGGTCTCTACTACATATTTCCCTTGTCCTAGGGAGATTCCATCTACATTCTACCACACCTCTATTCCTAGAAAGTAGTGCATCATACCCAAGTCCTTCATCTCAAACTGAGTAGCAATATTCCTCTTCGTATTAGCAATCAACCTATCCACACCTGTTACAAATAGATCATCTACATATAGTAGGATTGTCACTAGGTTCCCTTCTTCAACGTTGTAGTAAAGGTTGGAATCTTCTTTACTCTTGGTAAATCCCAAAGTGGATAGGAAGTTGTCAATTCTACTATACCATGTCCTCAGTTTTTCTTTCAAACCATACAGGGATTTCTTCAATTTACACACATGAGTCTCCCTGTCATGTGTCTCAAAACTGGGTGGTTTCTCCACACACACTTCCTCTTCTACTACACCATTCAAGAAAGTAATCTGGACATCCATCTGGTGTATCTTCCATTTCATCACTGTAACAAGAGAAAGTACTGATATGATGGAAGTGTATATGGCTATAGGTGCAAAAGTTTCTTCATAATCTATTGCTTATTTCTAGGAGAACCCACGAGCCACAAATATTGCTTTATATTTCTCTATGCTTCCATCTACAACATTCTTGATCTTATAGATCCAGTTGGAAGTCACAACAGACTTCCCCTTTGTTCTAGGGACAACATCCTAGACATCATTCTTCATGATCGACCGATACTCTTCGATCATAGCATCCTTCCATTCTTTCTTCTCTACTGCTTCTTCATATTTGGAAGGTTCTTTATCAATGAAGTCACATAATAGGGATACATAACTGGAGCAGGACCTGGTTCTTTTTGACTCTCTGTGTATTTCTCTTGGAGCCCCATATCTTTCTACACCTTGGATAGCCTCTCGTACCTAGGCAGGCTTCCTCTTGTGAGGATTCTTCTCTTGGGGTGGATCTACAGGTTCCCGGGGTTCTTCTATTTCTTGATATTGATCTTGATTTTCATCATTCATAGTTGTATCTTGAATTCTGGGTACTTCTGTTTCTTAAGAGTCTTCGACTAGTCTCTTTTTGGATTTGTTGTGAGATCAATATTCGTCAAAGGTTATGTATCTACTTATGTCGATCTTCTTGAATCTTGGGAAGTATATTCTATAAGCCTTCAAGATTTCACTATATCCCACAAATATACCCTTCTTTCTAGAAGGATATAACTTTTTCCTCTTTTCTTTTGGAATGTGTATGTATATAGGACAAACGAATATTCTGAGATGGCTAACCTCTGTTTTCTTTTCGAAAAAGACTTCTTCAAGTGTCTTGTTCTCTAGTATTCTGTGTGGAGTATGGTTCATGTACATACAATGTTTTTCTAGTAGCTTCTGCCCATATATGCATGGGAAGATCTTGATCATGAAGCATTTCCCTTGCATATTCCATGATCATTCTATTCTTCCTTTCTGCAACTCCATTATGTTGTGGATTATATGGAGCAGTTAACTCCCTATTAATCCCTGAATCTCTGCATAACTCTTTGAATTCGTTTGATGCGAATTCTCTGCCATTGTCTGATCAAAAAGTTTTGATCTTATTTTTTGTATGGTTCTTGATCAAGGCTTTGAGTTCCTTGAACTTGCTGAATACTTCATCTTTGTTTTTCAAGAAGTATATCCATGTCTTCCTAGAAAAATCATCAATGAAAGTAACATAGTATACATACCTTCTTAATGAACTGGATGACATCGATCTGCATGCATCAGAGTGAATGATTTCTAGGATCCCTTTTTCCTTGCTCTTGCTACTTGGGAATTTCTTCTTTGTGTTATTTGCTTTCGCACATCCTTTGCAGACACCATCATGTTTTGTCTGTATTTCTAGAAGATCTTCAAAAACTTTTCTTGCAAGTGGTAGTGCTCTATAGTGCATATGTCCATGCCTTCTATGCCAAATTTCATTTGGTTCTACTGAGTCATGGACCAAAGCTTGTTCTCGTTGATACTTCAATTAGCATAGTCCTCCTTCTTGTTCCCCAATCACTACTGCATCATCTATAGTCTTTCCCTTTGGCCACATAAGAACTTGGCCATCTACAAATGCAACCCTTATGCCTTTTGCATCCAATGTAGATATGGAGAGGAGATTCTTCTTTAGTCCTGGTACAAACAAGACATCCTTCATCTTCATATATTTTCTAGAGTATAGCTTATAGGAGGATTCACCACTACCTTTTATTGGATACTGGTAGTCATCCCCAAGTTTCAACTTGTGAGGTGACTCATGTTCGGATAGTTTCATAAAGGATTCTTTGAATCCCGTCATATGTTTGGAAGCCCAACTATCTATAATCTAATCATTGCTTCCATGTGTGGTAGTTCCCATGAGAACAAAAATTAGAACATATTATTCATCACTTGAAGAATCATCACTTTCTTGTTTGATTCTCTTTGTGGAAGGTTCATCATCCTCTGCAGTATGAGCATGATGTATTCTCTTGTTTCCATTCTTCTTGTGAGAGATAATTTTGTTCCTATGACAATCTATGGCATAGTGTCCTCTCTCATCACAACTAAAACATCTAAGTTTAGATAAATATCTGTTTGGTTTTCTTGAGTTACCTTTCTGGTGAGAATGCTTACATTTGGGGTGATAAAAATCTCTTATGTTTTTTTTGGAGTGTACTGTGAGATCTTGATCTTCACTTCCCATATTTTCTTCTTGGGCTGTTATTCGAGCTTCTTCTTCTGAGCATTATTCCCACATCCTACTAAAATTCACTAGATTCTTTCTTGCACAAATCCCTTGAATGAATGACTCCCATGATCTAGGGAGACCATTCAAGGTAGTCATCACAATTTCTACATTCTCCACTTCTTCATCCACTGCTTCAAATTGTTCTTTGATTTGGGATACTCTTGTGAAGTATGACTGTATGGTCTCCACATTCTAGATATTCACATTCTTCAACTGGTTCCTCAAATTCATCTTCCGATTTATGTTCTTTCCTTCAAACAGTTTGGTCAGGGCATCAAAAATAGCTTTATATGTCTTTATGGAGGACACATGTGGTATGAGGTGATACTTGATTGAATAAGCAATAATCCTCTTAGCAATGAACAATTTATTTTTGTGTAAGTTCTTAGCCTCATCTCCCTCTGGAAGTAGAACCTCTTCATTGATGCAAGAGTCCAACTCATTTTTTTCCAGAACCAGGGAGATCCTATACTTCCAGGCTCAGAAGTTATCAAATCCCTCAAGATTTTCATCAAGATTGTTATGATGAGACAACTTAACGGAGAACCTCAAATGGAAATAAAAAATATTTAGATCTTACCAATTTGAGAAGTTGAAAACTGGATCTAGAGCTGATCTTCTGCAATGCTGGTTTTCTGGTTCTAGGGAAAATTAGGGTTTGAATTTCCCGGAGTTCTACCCAACCAAAAAATTTGATTCTTGTCTCTAAAATTTGATTTTGAGGTGGAGATAAATCCTAGCCTGGACTCAATAAAAAATTCCCCTTCAGTGAAAAGACCTAATTTCCTGATGCAGTGGTAGGTCAAAAACTGAAAATGCTCAGAATCAGATTCTGTTTCGACAGAAAGATGCACCCTTCAATGGAGGTTCATCCCAACCTCATTTTTCTGATGGATTGTGGAGAGAGATCCAAAAAATAAGAATCCATAGCTTCCCCAGTTGCACAGTGTCTTCTTCTCAGGTTAGCTCTGATACCATATTAGATTTTTATCAATTTAGACAGTATTATCTTAGGATCTTTAACTGAGAGGATAACAAGCACAACAATAAAACACAAGAGACAATAGACACAAATATTTTCCTTGGGGAAACCATAAAGGAGAAAACCCTGCGAATTCCTCAGAGATAGAATCAACACCAAAAGTAAAACCAAAAAATAGTAAGATGATCTCCCGACAGTAGTATTCTCTCTCTCTCTCTTGTCACGGATTCTTCTTTCTCTCTCACTTATGCACTACAACTGAGTGTGAGTGAATGTTTGGTAAATAGAGAGGCTCACTCTCTATTTATACGAATTCCTGACTTGACAATAACTCAATAGGTCTGACTTCTCTAGGAGAGTCTAATAACCCTAGCGCCCCACAACTGTAGGGATTTTAACCCTTGATCAATAGGGTCAGTTACCCTCTATGACTTTACATGACTTGTTTACATTATTGAATCTCCCGATAAAACCATCGGGGTATGACATGACTCAATTACATTACATATACTTCCCAGAATAAACATCGGGGTACAATACATAACATATACAAGTGAATACATTCTGAAGTTACAAATACATCAACAATATTTGGTGAAAATCCTTCCACCAACAGTCTCAAAGGAATTTTCCATTTTTTGAATCACTTGATCCACATTTATTGAATCTTGATCTACAAAATTGGCTATGGTGTCATCCAAAGGAGACCTTATTCGCATGCCCAACTCTAAGTCCCACCTTGAAGCATTTGGTCCAATAGGTTCACCATATTTTACCTGAACCAAATAATCCTTATTCCATTCTAATTTCTTTATTTGTCTCCTTTTTCTATGGAGCTATACATACCTTGACTAATTCTTTGTCTTTTGATGAAAGTTGATACATCTTTAGTTTAATCAAAATTGCGTGATTCTGAATAAGAGCTCATATTTGTGGACACAATAAGTGTTTTATCTGTGGAAATTGAAGGCCAAATTGGTTCCTTATTGGACACATTAGGTGTGACACTATCTATCTCACCAATTCGCTTATATGATCCTTCAAATATTTGTTTTAAATTTTAAATAAATTTATTGCAAACTCGATTCTCTAGAATATATAGTTTATTCAACAATATCATCTTGGACATTATCATCATGTGATATATCAGGAAGTCGATCATTAGTATTGTCAGCATCTTCTTCATGTATTGTTCCGTGAAGGAAAAGTATTTTACGAGATACCAACAATGTGCATTTTCTTGCCTTTTGATTCTGCTCATTTTGTGTAAAATACACCTTTTCCCTATAAATTTAAAAAAAAATATTAAATTAGAATCAGAAGCATAGATTGCCTACATAATCAAATAGATTATATGCAAATATCATAAATATGCATAGAAGTGAAAAAGTATGAGTAGTAACCACTTATTGATTTTCCAAACCATGAGCTGGCAACAATGTTCCTTTGCTTGCCTTTTGGTTCTGCTCTTTTTTTCTAGAATCCAACTTTTCCCTAAAAAAAAAAAAACTTATCAAATGAGAATCAAAATCACATATAGGCTACGTCATGAAATTGATTATATACAACTTTCATGAAATATGGATAGAACTGAAAATATACAAGGAATAACTACTTACTTATTTTGAAAACTAAGAGATGACATATATTCTTCATTTCTTGTGATCTATTCTTTACGAAGACACTCATATTCTCCAACATTTGCATCATGGCTTGGGCCACTTTTATGTTTTAGCCCCTTATTCTTCATAGCCTTTATGCCCAACATTTCCCATAAAAATATTATTAGTATATGGACAAACAAAGACTATAAAATATCTCAATTATATAATCATGTATTATGATTAATAAGAATGAGTGTACCATATTTCCTTGCATATGATATGGTTCTATGCAATGCCTAAATGTGTGAGATCATTTGATATTGGTGTAGTGAACTTATATTATAACATTAAAATGAAGGTTAATATGCAACATAGTCAATTTCAGAGTTTGTGAATTGAACATACGCATTTGCATCTCATTGTAACATTTATTAAGAACTTACATTTCACATATGACAACATATTGTATCTAAAAGTCTTGTTTAATGCGTGTGTGTGTGTGCGTGTGTGTTGTATAAAAAAAGGCTTTTGTCCATCATGATGTCATACAGTTAAAGCATAATTCTTCCATTTTTTGTTAATACTAAAACTAAAAAACATCCATTCATAGCATTTCTCAAACATAATCTAATTTTAAGGAACATAAGGCAATCATATTTGAAACATTTTCACAGTACTGAAAACAAGTATTTGGCTATTCCCATGGACAAAAAAATAAAATCCATACAAATTTTAGTACGGAGTTTATTACAACCATCGGCTAATCCCATGTCCAAAACAATAAAATCCAATTTTCCTAGTGAAAATTTATTCCATAAGTTTAAGGTGAAAAATCATCATCATGAAGGTTTTCATTTCCATCAATATAATAATCATGATCACTCATGTATGCATCTTCTTGATTTTCTTCATCATCCTCAAATAATAGATTTTCCTGACCATGCGTTACATTCTCTATTCCAGTCTATTCATTGGGAATCAATGTTTCTTCTTTAATTACAACTATATTTTCATCTTCGTATTCTTCTTCCAATGTTTCTTGTAAACTATTACATTTCCCATCGACCATGATATCAAAATATTCCATGAATTTATTTTTCAAACAAGAATCTACTTGAATGACATATGACCATCCTAGGCTTGTTATATCATCAGTGAGAAATGACTGGGTAATTTGAATGGGGGAAAGATATGGCTCATCAATATTTGAAAAAATTTGATGTGTATTTGCATGTACAAATACATAATAATCATTTTGTATTGTAGATGGTTTGATCCATTTACATTTTGATAGTACGAGACTAGTCTCACCATAATCAACTTGAATAATTTCCTATATGAATCCAAGATAAAATATATTTCCAGTTTCATGATAAAATTCAACACTAACAATACAATCACGATTTTACTTTCCTGTGTCCTTTTCTTCCACTCTTATATGACTACCATAGGCCCACATCCCACTGAAATAATTAGATGATATATTTGGAGGTTGTGAAAGCTCAATTTCCTTGATCGCTATATCTCTACCTTCTTGTTGTGCATCACTAATTGCATCAACAATCAAATCATCAAATTTTGGAAAAGAACCATCTCTAATTTATTCAAATCCAGAAGTGTATTCTTTCGAGATGGATGCATCTATGTTCAAGTCCATTCTTTGTATTTTCTACATATAATATGAACATACAAGATAGTAAGAATGATAATAATTTAACTATTAAATGAAATTAAATAACTAATTATCATGTAAATAATATTTCACCTATGCCACTTATCAAATGAGGATGTGTTTTGAGGAACATAGGCATGTATCAAAGTTCATTCCTCGTTTGATATATTGAAGCGATGTCCATTTCCTTCTAATAATCCACCTACAACTCTCTCATTTTTGTCATCATCCAATGCACGTTGATTGAAATTTCTAAAATCGTTCATATATTCTGTGTAAAATCCTGTGGTATCATGGATTGAATATCCCTCACACATGCTACCTTCTGGTTTTTTCTTATTACCAACAAACATTTTCAGAACCTTTATATATCATTATATAAGATACATCCATCTCCTTCTTATCGGGACACAATGATCTAGTTCTTGTTCTAGATGTATAAGAAGATGCATAATAATATTGAATATTGTTGGTGCAAATTCCCATTCCACTAAGAAGAGGGCTTTAACAACCTCTCCCCTCAAATTATCAAAGTTTTGAAGGATTTAGCACATGTCTACTCATTCTATTCAATATTAGGACCAACCTTATAACTTCCAATGTTTGCCCCTTTTAAAACTTGATATGACCACCATAGGTAAAATATCCTCGATTATGAGATCATAGTTATGGGTCTTGAGGCCTCTCAAGCCATTATTGTTAGTTTTCCTTCTAATATTACTACTGACATATCCAGTAGGAAAGTGAGTTTGAGACATAAACATAAATAATTGTGCACATTGTTCCTTTTTCCACACATAAGGAGCAATAGGTATTTTATATTTTCCATCACCATATTTTTCAACCCAAATATTTCGATTAATATTTAGTTCTTGAAGGTATAGGGGGGATGATATTGTATCATATTCACCAAAAAGAGTTTCAATAAAAGAAAAAACTATGATATTTTCTTATTATGCATAAATTCAACAGTATGCCTAGTGGTTATATGCTTAAAGTATGACAACTTATAGAATATGCACATTTGTTTTACATCATCATCATTAAATGGATCATTTTTACTACCAGGAATTCCATCATTTTTCAGTAAACTGTATTCTTTTTTCTCCATTGTGAATAATGTAATCACTGTTTAATTTTGTGAATATGGATCCTTAGGCCTGAATGAAATCAAATGTGAAAGAATATTTCAGAAGAGAGAGAAGCAATACAATAAACTCTGATTAATAATTCATGGAAAATTAAACACACATGAGACCAATAATTGGAAGAATAACATTACATCCATTAATAAATATATTGGATGCAATACAATGGTGTTACAAATAGGAGAATTTGAATGCCTAAGATAGGATTCAAATCTACCAACCTGGATTGACTATAGAGCTAACTTGGTGTGGGAAAATCACCACTATATCTCATTAATGAAACTATGGATCATTGAATCGGTTCACAACTAGTTAACAGATGTAGGTAGGTGAGAAAATGCACCCTACCTCCCTTAAATCATGAAAAATGCACTAGGATTACTGAGAGTGAACTAACTGATGGGAATCAGAGCATAATTGAACATAAATGAACATTGACTAGGGTCAACTACTAGATATTGTTGGTGGCACTCAGAGTGGGATTCTAAATTATAGGGATTGGTCCCTAGAGCTCCTAAACTCATGTAGACATGCACATTGAGTGGTAGGTGTCCTCGGGTGAGTTCCACATGCACTAGTGAAGTGGAAATGACCACCTAAACTAGGAAAAAGAGAAATAGACTATGGTGGTCAAGGGAGGGTTAATTAATAATCCTAACACCCCCCATTAATCCTAACTTCAACAACTTGGGCCCTAAAAAATAAGAACAAAGGTCACCCATACAATCTAAATGTAAAAATTATTTCTTAACAAACCAAGGAAATGGGGAAAACCTCATGGGAACCAACCCCCCCCCCCCCCTCAAAATAAGCAGGAAAATCCGGGATCTAGGTTTCTTACTAAGAGAAAAAAATTATTCTTGAGTACAAACTTATGAAAATATTTCTACAATCTGCATCTCTATAGAGCAGTAATGCAGTGTGATGGTTCTTGTGTACACTAATTTCATGGTACTGTGCATGTGAACTTCTTCACCTTCTTCCAATCGAATGACATATAGGAGAATACATGTTTCATTTATATTTTCTTTCTAGAGAAGAGTGACATGATCCAAATTTTTCTTTAGTGAGAAGAATTGTTCATCAAACCTTACCATCATGGACCATTTATCTGGGAGTTTGTAGTGAACTTCTTCACCTTCTTCCAATCCAATGACATATAGGAGAATACATGTTTCATTTATCTTTTATTTCTAAAGAAGAGTGACATGATCCAAATTGTTATTTAGTGAGAAGAATTGTTGATCAAACCTTACCATCATGTACCATTTCTCTAGAAGAATTGAATTTGCTTGACATAGCACAAGGCTCTCTTTTTGAAACTGAGATCTTGTTCTCCTCATGTCGGATGACTCTCTAGTCATGTTTTGAACTACCTCAATAACCTTTTGATCCCATTTAGTCCTATAACTAGGAGTAGGGACTGGATATGGATTTGGATCCAATTGAAATTTATCTTCAATTCCATAAACTCATTCAACTTGGTCCTCTGCTTCAAATATTGAATATGAAACATTAATGGAAACATTATAATATAAAAAAGGTTAAGGGAGGATGAATTTACCTTCCATTTCAAATGGTAGTTGAGATAGAACTAGATCTGAGACTAGAAGAAAGCATGATACTTCATATTCCTTGGAGGCATGGTATTCAACACCTTTTGCTATAAGCGCCCCAATTGAGATATTCAAGATATCCACTGAGTCGAGACCAAATACCACTCACTTTGGTGAGCTTGTACGAGTCATCTAGTATACAGACAACACATTTGTTGCTAAGGAGGGCACATAGAGTACATTCTTGAAAAATACATGCTCTAGCTTGATTGAACCCTTTCCTTCATCTTGGATTTGAGTTTCATATCCCATGTGAATACTTGGACAATGAGTAAGTTGTAATGAACAAAGTGATTCTTTGGATGAAACCATGTTATTGGAGGCTCTTGAATCGATGAGGAAGGAATGTGATTTTGAAAAATCAACCTTCAATGCATGGCATATCTCATCATGATATTCATTCTTGTCTCCATAGTCAACCTTCCTTGCGCCTTTAGGGATGGAAATATTGTGTTGCTCAATGATTTTTGACATCTTATCTATGGTATTCTTCATACAATATTTCTCTCTATGGTTTCCTTTCTTACAGTAGGAGCACTTTCCCTTGTCGAACCTACGATGTTTGTCCTTCTTACGGATTGAAGATTAATATACTAGATCAAACTCTTCCTTAGGTTTGAATTCAATGTTCCTTTTATCTTTGACTTTATGCTTCCTCCTTGCTTGCGCATTCTTTTCCTTACCATCCAAGAGAGATTGATTTGGAGAGGCTCTGAGGGCTCCCATCTATATCATCTTGTCTTGTTCCTATATTAGAGAATATGTGAAGGTATCAGGGGGTGGTATTTTCTGATTAGGAGTAGTCAGTCTCGTAGAGTGAAAGGTAGATACAAAAATTGATAAATTTGGGAAAATTTTGCTCATAATTGAGAGAGCCAATTGCTCATTCTTCATGTCAATTCTGCATTGATTACATTGCATGACTAGTGATTTTAATTTTGAGAAAAATTATTGTATAGTTTTCAAAGTTTCTAGGATGTAATTTTATCAGCTCATTCTCTAGGATATGGCCCCTCAGCTCATATTGTTTTCCAAACAATAATTCAAGCTTCTCCCATATCTATTTTCATGCTCTCAATCCCTCAAGGTGAAATAGTAAATCTTTGGATATGTGGATGCACATGAATCCAAATGCTTCGTCAAGCTTGTTCAAATACTTTGATTTTTCAAGATGTTGTCGAGGCTCGAACTCTCTTCCCATGGTGACCTTGTATAGGCCCTTGTTGCACAAGGCAATTTGCATATCATCCCTCCAATCATGATAATTGGAGGGTGTGAGGATTTAGGGTGTCAAAGATGCTAAATTCTTCATCTTACAGCTTCAAGAAACAACTAATTCTTCATAAAATATTCAATTTACCCACAAAAACACTTCAATTCGAATCAAACAAATTCAAACACTCTCCACTTAGACATGTGCACCTTATTTTGGTGCATCACACCTAGCTAGACTTCTTTGGACATAATCCAGAGGGAGAAAGGAAAAAATACCAGGATTTATGTGGAAACTAATTGCTTCTAGTGCATCAATGGAATTTTATGAGGTTTGAAGCTGGCCTCGATACCTACTCTGATACCATGTTTAATTTTGTGAAGTTGGATCCTCAAACATGAATGAAATCAAATATGAAACAAGATTGTAGAAGAGAGAGAAGTAATACAGTAAACTCTGATCAATAATTCATGGAAAATTAAATAGACATGAGACCAATAATTTGAACATTAACATTACCTCCATTAATCAGTATATTGTATGCAATACAATCATGTTACAAATAGTATAATTCAAATTCCTAATATAGGATTAGAATCTACCAACCTGGATTGACTCCGAAGCTAACTGGGTGTGGGAAAATCACCACTAGAGATCACTAAGGCAACTCCAGATCACTGAATCAGTTCACAACCAGTTAACTGATGTAGGTAGGTGATAAAATGTGCCCTAACTCTATTAAGGCATCCAAAATAGCGCTAGGATAACTGAGATTGAACTAACTGATGGGAATCAGATCATAACTGAACACCGAATAAGGTCAACTACTGGAGACTAATGGTGGCACTCAAAGTGGGTCCCTAAATTATATGGATCGGTCCTTGGAGCTCCTAAACTCATGCAGAAATGACATGTTCCAAGCATAAAAAATATTAAATGTTAGTATTCAATATAACATAATCCATTTAAACATGTATAAAGCAATTACACCCATGGATAAATATAAACAATTACACATGAAATCTGGACGAGAAATGGATATTTCTATTAATTTCAAGACAAAGATACAATGTGATAACCTATGTTGGCACCTCTTCGGAACTAATAAATCGAGTCCCTCCACATGGGCATCCACCACTTCAATCCTCCATACAATGCAAGCTCACAAAGGAAATTGAGAGCTTGGGAAATGAACACAAATGTTTATATCAACAAGGATAAAGGGATGCAGACTCAAATATATGGAAATGGGGAAAACACTTTCTATAGTCTCATTACTCTCATATGCAAGTGACTTAAACTAAAAACTAGATGCATCAATGAACTCAAAATGTCCAAATCTACTAGGAATGAGTACCCATACACCATATGTACATAAAAAATGTAGGTGAGAGGCTCCATCCATATTAGAACAATAATAATAATAAAGCCTGCAAATGATCTTAATCTTGAAAACAAAAAAAGACATCATAATAAACCATCACTTGAAGCATGAATACGTCTAATGGACATTGATAAACCACAAATAATCATCATCCACAATCATCGTCCAAAAATCATCCCATACCCTGTTGTTGACTTGGTCAAACTGGGTTGACCAGGTCAAGAATGGTCAAATAATGACCCAAATGCTAAAATCTGATACTGCAAAGTACAAAAATGGATATGCATGCTCAATTATCTTTGTTAATAGTAAGAATCAAGTACACGTAGCTTCTGATAGAAATTATAAGCACAATATATATATAAATAATATATCTAAATCAAATTAATTAGCTGCTCTAAATAATAACCTCTAGTGTATACTCATTTATCGATTTGGCCATTTTTCTAGTAAAGGGTAAAAGTGAATAAAATAAGGTAAGGCCAAGGTAATGAATTCAAGTTAATGAATTGATGTTTTGAATCTGTAAATGTTGGGAAATAGGGCAGACCCGGGTTTAATCCTTTCGCGTCGCACCAACAAGAGACCCACAGTGTTGGCCCTTTCGGCAACAACCTGCAAACAGGTTGCAGTCTCACCCGAAATAGCTATGGGGTGCCGCAGAATCAGGTTTCTGCAAGCAGAGAGGGAGATTACTGTACCTTGTCCTTTATCAACTTATAATCAATAAACACAGAGCTCCGAAATTTATATCTAAATAACTTCGCAGATAAATAAACATACAGTGACTTGCTCAACCCACTACAGGGAATTCACAGCGAAGCTATTTATTAATAATGATCTTACTTATCGGATTTATACAGTTATTAATGCATGAGAACAAACAGAAATAGAAATAGCACAAGAACCACAACACCAGATATAACGTGGTTCACCCCCAGTGTAGGGGCTACGTCCATAGAACTGTGTTTTATTTCAACTTTCTTCAAAATCACAGTTCTGATCTGCGCACTCAGCTGCAGATTTATTCAGTCTCTTAAGCCGCGCACACAGCAGTGGACCTCTGTGCACACAGCTGCAGATTTCCCTTAACCTTTTACAAAAACCCTCTGCGCACACAGCTGCAGAGGTCGTCCACGCACACAGCTGGGACTTAACCTTTCTTTACACAATAGCCTTAGCTTCACCTTAACCTTCTTTACATCAAAAGCCTAAATTTTCTTATTTACAAAAATGCCTATTTATACATCGCGCTATTACAAAACCATGGCTTCAAACCATGGGCACCCAAAACCCTAAACCCTGGTCTTAAACCGCGGGTTAGTTACAATAAAGAACTTTGACTCAACCCCCGACACCCCTAAGACTATTTTGATTCAACCTATGCTTAAAAACTCCTTGGGCCCGCAAAGATATTTTCCTTAAGGACCGTTGGTGTGCGTGCCCCAACAGGCCCCTAAGACTCACCAGTGGCCCGTCCCGGGACACTCTGCGGTTCTTCTGGCAGACGTACTTTATCAGCAAGGGTAGCATACTGCTTGTTGAGGTCGTGGATGATTTTGTCAGCGGCCTGTTCCTTTTCCACTAATTCCCGCAGTACCTCAACTGTTGTTTCAGTAGTCCTTTGCTGTGTGAAGGCATCATATTCTTTTACGACTTTAAGTTGGGTGTCCACAGCAGTGCTTAATTCAAGTGCTTCGCTAAGAAGTGGCTGCATAATTCTATTTCCTGCTGGAGTTCGTTGCTGTGCTTTACTTTGATCATTTTCTCCATGGGTGGTACACTCTTAATTGTTGCTTTTACTGCGTCCAATTCTGCCTATTTCTGCATAATGGTTTCTTGAAGTTGCCCAATTCTTGGATGTTCCTACAGGGTAGCCCAAGTCTCCACACTGTCTTCTAACAGCTTTGATGCGCTGCCCACAATGTCTGAAATTTTTGCTGCAGATGCTTGAATGTCTACGCGGCGTTGTTCTTTGACCGCAGGTGGAATTTCTGAGTGGATGCGGAGTTGAAGCTCCGCGAGCTGGGTCTCATGCTCGACTATGAGCTTCTCCATTTCACTACGGGACTGTTGTGCATAGTATTTCAACCTAACCAGTCTTTGCTCTAGTTCTTCCAGCAGTTGCATGTCGAAGTCAGGGAGACTTTGACATGCTTCATCCAATACTCGCACCAATGTAATCTGCTTACGTTCTGCGTCCTTCTTTCACTGCTCTACTGCTTCCAGTTTCACTGCGAGGTCCTCTTTCTGCTTCCTGGTTTCGTCCAACTAAAGTTGGGAAAATTTGTCGTGGGCCTAAATTTACTTTGCGATAGCGGACTGGCAGAGATACAGTTCTACCATGGACATCTTGGTGTAGTCAATTCCTACTGTCATGGTCATCACTGCGTGAGATGCTACATTAGTTGTGATAAGGGCAGCTGCGGATATTTGGCCCTTATGCTCTCGGGCTGGCCATTACCGTATGTCGAGCTGCACACTTACTGGAGTACTGCTGGCTACAGTGCTGGTCACTGATTGTACTGCTAAATCCTTTAGCTCCGATATGCCACCAGTGATGGCCTGCAACTGTGCAGCTGCGAACTCCGACCATTTTTTGGTAAGGACTTCAATGGATTTTGACAAAGCATCCTTGAGTTCCTCACTTGTTAGGCCAGTAGTGTCATCAATGTTATTTTCCTTCGACGCCTTCATTTTCTTTCGGGAGCGCGGCCTGTCCACTTCCTCGACTTCTGGTGACTTGCGCTTATCCTTCATGTTAGGTTCTGGAGTAGTCTCGACTGAATCTTTCCCTTCACCTTCATCGGTATCCATCTCATCGCCGTGGTTGCTGTCATTCTGCTATGACTCAGTCTGTTCTTCGCTGTCTTCCAGGGGAACTTGTTGTGGTGCGTTGCTAGGCCCGCCACCCACATTGGTAACTATGGGGATGGGGATGTGAGGCGTCTTTCCTGCATCTTTCAACCATTCGACTGGCCAGTATTGAAATATAGCACAAATATCGCCTTCGGTGACTACATAAGGTAACTTGAACCATTGATGTTGTTCATCTGCGTGAGCCTGGATGAAGGTATGATGTATGTCGGCACTGAAAGTAGCTGCGCCATGATAGTGGGAGAACAACTTCTGACTGAGCCATGGAGTTTTGGCCATCTAAAACTGGATATCCATCATATAGAAAGCAAACACATAATTTGTCATCTGCTAGTGTTTCTTGTCCTGGGAAACCCATAGCGAGGCATACTTGGCTGCGCCAATTGTGTTCTCCGGATCACTAGGGAACTGCAATTCTAGGGGCTCTCACCACCCTATCAATGCAATAAGGACAAGTAACCATGAGTAATGTAAGGGCCTACCTTTCTCTTGCGCATCTTGAACATCTTCCAAGAATTCATGTGCAATGTAGTCTGCCCAATTGTAGATGTAACCCTCGGCGCAGTTCATAGCAATTTTGATAACTGGGGCAGGTACTTCAGTTGGCCTGCACCTTCGCATAACTTTGCAGGCTAGGAGTTCTGCTGTAAAATGGATGTGTTTTTCCTGAATCATAGAAGTGTGATACCCACGTTTCCCATTTGTCAGGCCGAAACGTTCCTTCATGGTCTGTGTGAGCTTTGTATCCTCATGCTTTGATGGGAATTCAGTTGTCGGGTTAGGCCCTTCTCTGGGTAAACCAGTGATCCTCTGAATGAGCTCGCCATTGATAGGAATTTTCTTTTCGCCTATCCATAAGATGCCATCATGAACTAAAGCCAACAACTGCTTGACCACTATGGTCACCTGTGGGTCGCGACCGAAGTGGGGGACGTCAAGCATCTTCAGCAGACTAGCGTGATCCAAGCCTGCAGCCCACCGTTTGGATTCTACCAATGTTGCCTTGTCGTACTTGACATATTGCAAGTATGTTTCTGGTCTGAACTGCGGAAACTTGCTACTGTCACTTGTATCATGGTCAGAATACTTAAGCCGGTCGATCTTTCCTGTCATGGACCCAACCAGCTGTACACCTGTTGGTAAGAAGGGAGTACCTATTGTGAACTGCTTGCGCTACCGAGGAGGTTTGACTCCTGGTCGAAGAGGCAGGACATATGGTGGCCATCGTGGTGCCATAGGCTCCTCCTTGCCACTTGGAATTTCTACTGAACAAAGTGGATCCATGCCAGAATCCTGTGATGTTTTCCCAGATCGCTTGTGTCGGTCTTCATTCCGCTTAGAATGAACTTCAGGCTTAAAATTTTTCCTGGCAGACCGTGTTTGCATTGGAGGAATCGATCCTGGTAGGGTTTCCTCACGTGTTGCAGGTGCAGGTGGGGGGTGAACAATGTTCTTTATACTTGTTTGTTCAAATTCGCTCAGTAAGTCTTGAAGTTCCTAATCGGCGGACATAGGTTCAACTGTGAAACTGCATAATGGGAAATGCCGATGCCTAGGGTTCTTCTTATGGAAGCCATCGATCATTTTGGTCATAAATGTGCATTGAAGGCACCAAATTTGACAGAGATTTGAATCCCACAGCACTAAATTTTGACGAATATCGGAAGGACAGGCAATTAAAGTACCGACGCCGTCAAATCAGCTGTGGGCCAACGGTCGGATTTTATCCTGCACCGCAACCAGTACCATAGCTATGTCATGATAAAGACCTCCGTCAGGGTAATTACCTTCGGCATATCGAGACAAGTTCCACAACCACACAGTGAGCGTCCTTCCTGTAGTGGTTTTTATCAGCCGGTGCGGGCGGGCCTGGGTGACTTTGTTAGCCTGGGACATAGTAGTGCACCGAGGCCCGATCTCCTTATATTGGGTTTCTGTCATAGGTTCCTAGGTATGATGACCCCTAGGGTCCCAATCTGTTCGAGGCACAAGTGTCCCTGCCGTAGAAGAATACTTGAAGCGGTCCAGCAGCCAACTCTGCCTATTGAACCTGCTGCGCGTCGTCTGGGGCGGAGCCATAAATCGCAGGTGGGGGGTGGCCTCACAAGCTTCCCAACTAAAAAGGTGCTTCATATGAGCAGTCCATCTGCTAGCTGTGGTGACTCCTAGTGCTGAATCCTGATTTTCCACCTTCAGGGGTGCCAGCATCGCGGTAGGTAATGGTATAATGGACTTTGGTGGATCTGTCGAACCCTCAGAAGCAATTAGGGTGCGGGGCTGCGCAGTAAGCCATCGGAGGGACTTGGTAATTCTAGCGCATCTATGGCCATTGAGCTCATATAGTCAGTTCTGCCAGTTCTTTAAACCATCGTCTGAATCCGTCATGCAAGAACTGTCACACTGCCAATCCATAATACCTTCGGGAGTAGGTTCAATATAATCTTCTTCATGTGTTGTGATATTATAAATTTTCTCCAGAACATCCTGATCTTCGTCTCTGAGTGGTTCTAGATATCTCTCTCCTTGGGACGGATCTAGGGGCATGATAATGCGTAGACCATTTCCTTCAAAGGTAATCTGTCTCTTCTTAAGGTTGATGATTACAGCATTTTCCATGGCCCACTCAATTCCCAACAGGGTTGGATAAGGATTACTGTCATCAATGATCTGAATAAATTCAAAATCCGCCAGAGTACTGACCCCATCAAGATCTATTGGAACACTAAGGAGTCTCCCTAATGGCACAATCCTTTGCTGATTGGCTAACCTCAATTGTATAGGGGACTAGGCCAGGGTCAGTTTTTCCATTTGTTCCCAGGTCTGCTTGGTGACGACATTAACTTCTGATCCGAGATCCAAGTTGACATCAGTCATATCATACTCCCCTATCTAAACATTCAATCTCATTTACCTGCCCGTTCGTCGGACATGATTAACAGTTTTTTCTTGATCAAATCATCTCTGAGGGTCTGTGACAGCAAGAACTTTTTGCAACTCCTTTAAAGCATTTTGATTCCTCAAGATTTTCGTATAGCTTTGTAAAAAGGAGGAGAGTGTACTTACTTTATCCGTGGGAGCATCTTGCAGCTGCGAGGCCTGCTGAGGTTGCTGCATAGGCACGGCTGTTGTGCTAGGGTCAACAATATCGTATTGAGCCTTCTTGACTGGTGTTTGGTTTCTCACAGTATCATGTGCTAGGATCTTCTCAGAGGTCATACAAACAGACGCCCCGACAGGTTGTTTCTGTGTATTCTGTAGGTGCGTCGTATCCCCACTCCGGGTGACAACATTGATGGCTGCAGTAGGTCGCTGCTCAACAGAAATCAACTGGATATTCTGGGTAGGGCCACTGTTGTTTGCCTGAATCTTAGCTATCATCTGGGGGCACTGCTCGATCACATGATCTACTGCGCGACAATACTGACAAGTTGTAGTGGGGTTCCCACAGTCCCGAGCCAGATGCCCAGCTTGGTTACAGTTGTAACACACGATCTGGGCTCGACCACGTCCGGCCATACCACCACGGCCGCGACCTCCAAAAGCACCCCTTCCAGAGGCATCACCCCGGTAACCGTAGCCATCATTATTCTTCCCGTCATTTTGTACCCGGTAGGCGTCATAAGTGCGCTCGCGTAGGAGGTCATAACTTCGAAACTCCTCTTCATTATGGCCTACGGACTTATAGAAATTGCAGTAGTGGTTCTTGGGAACTTGTACATATCTTTGGAGAAGATGGCAGTTTTCAGGACGATGTTGGCCAGTGGTCCGACAGATCTCACAGTATAGAACATCGGGGTTGAATTGGCTTGGCGCACCCATATTTAGGTAAGTTCTGACCGTAGGACAATGGTCCCTGTCGTGTCCTTTGGTTCGGCATTGTGTACAACAAACCTCTTCTCAGCTTGTTTTAGCTGTCTTCATATTGCGAAGCTCCAGAGCCATCGCTGCTAGCTGCGCTTGGATTTGAGCAATACCAGAATCATCTCTGAGAGGGGCATTCTCCAGCTTCATTGCGATTTCCAGAGCCTCTTGCTGGTCAGCAACCTTCTGTTGCATGAGTGGGGTTCGGATATGTGGTAACAATGCTGCAATAAACCATTCCTTGTGCTGCATAGGACTAATGGCGAAGATGACTTGGTCCAGTAGAACTTTGAATATTTGGCAAAGTCCCACACGGATTGGCCGTGCCACTGCTGAATCTCTTTCAGCTTAGCGATACACTATGATTCTGATTTGGGATTCTTGAATTATTTGATTATAGCAGCCTTAATCTCATCTAAAGTAGGGCACTGAGTACTAGAGAATTTCATGAACCAGGTCAAGGCCTGGTCCCTGAAAGAAGTGACTAGCTGTGCGCTTCTGTCAGCTAGATCCGTAATGTTTTTAGCAGTCCACACTGCTTCACATAAGAACAAAAACTGTTCTGGGTCCTCTGACTCAGATCCTTTGAAAACAGGGAGCTTAATATCATTGGCTAGGTGGGCCATGGTAGATCTATTAGGGTTGGGCTGGGGACAAGAAGTCGAAGGGTTTACTGGGGTAGACTGGCCTGTGATGGGAATGCTCGGGCTAGGTTGATTGGTGGACTGCGACGTAGTTTCAGGGGTAGCGGATCTGCGCTGCGGGGTGACTGGAGGGTTGTCAAGGGGAGGGTTTTCCTCTGGGTCTGGCTCTTCGGGATTTATAGGGGATGGTGCGGTATCCTGTCCTAAGGAATAGGATTCAAAATTTCTCTTGTACCTTTTTCCACTTCGCAGCAAACCACTTTTCTCAGCGAAGGTGTTGTCACTTTCAAACATATGTTAGTAACACAAAATCTAACAGTCTGATTCGAATAGCAGTATTCCCTTTTCAGCCAATAGCATTTTAATTCTTAAGCTAAATAAATTCAAAAGCTTACCTTGCGGTCCTTGGAAAAATCGTCGCTCGGCTTCACTAAAGGAAGTACTTGTGTCAATGGCGAACTCCGTCACAAAGGCCTCAAGGGTCCGTGTGGTCCAGAAATCAACCGCGCGGGAGATCTTGTTGTTCACGATTTTTAATATGTTAACTCTTGCAGGGGTCCAAACAGAAAACCGCCCCTCGCGGAAGTTCGTTCTTTTCTCAGCTAACCTGGACAACCACTGGTGCAACTCTATGTGGATACTACCAAAGAAAATTTCATAAGCATCACAAAAAACATACCTCTGTAAAAATTCACGTGCGCTACGATGCGGATTTGTATTTTATTTCTCAGCAAATTTCAGATAAATCTCATCAAGCCAATCACCGATTTCCTTCGCAGAGGGCCTCCAGAACATAGCCCTCGAGGTACGACGTAAACCCCTCTTGAGCAGATACTAAGTTCAAATGGAAACGGAACCCCTCTTGTATTCTAGTTGGTTAGGATACTCGGCTCTCACCCGAGAGACCCGGGTTCAAGTCCCGGCAACGAAACCACTTTGTTGGGAAATAGGGCAGACCCAGGTTTAATCCTTTCACGTCGCACCAACAAGAGACCCACAGTGTTGGCCCTTTTGGCAACAACCTGCGAACAGGTTGCAGTCTCACCCAAAACAGCTATGGGGTGTCGCAGAATCAGGTTTCTGCAAGCAGAGAGGGAGATTACTGTACCTTGTCCTTTATCAACTTATAATCAATAAACACAGAGCTCCAACATTTATATCTAAATAACTTTGCAGATAAATAAACATACAGTGACTTGCTCAACCCACTACAGGGAATTCACAGCGAAGCTATTTATTAATAATGATCTTACTTATCAGATTTATATAGTTATTAATGCATGAGAACAAACAGAAATAGAAACAGCACAAGAACCACAACACCAGATATAACGTGGTTCACCCCCAGTGTAGGGGCTGCGTCCA
The DNA here is from genome assembly GCA_001517045.1 of Pseudotsuga menziesii. Classification (NCBI taxonomy): domain Eukaryota; kingdom Viridiplantae; phylum Streptophyta; class Pinopsida; order Pinales; family Pinaceae; genus Pseudotsuga; species Pseudotsuga menziesii. Next base: position 192,720 of record LPNX010973453.1, read on the forward strand.
CAGAACTGTGTTTTATTTCAACTTTCTTCAAAATCATAGTTCTGATCTGCGCACTCAGCTGTAGATCTCTGCAGTCTCTTAAGCTGCACACACAGCAGTGGACCTCTGTGCACACAGCTGCAGATTTCCCTTAACCTTTTACAAAAACCCTCTACGCACACAGCTGCAGAGGTCATCCACGCACACAGCTGGGACTTAACCTTTCTTTACACAATAGCCTTAGCTTCACCTTAACCTTCTTTACATCAAAATCCTAATTTTTCTTATTTACAAAAATGCCTATTTATACATCGCGCTATTACAAAACCATGGCTTCAAACCATGGGCACCCAAAACCCTAAACCCTGGTCTTAAACCGTGGGTTAATTACAATAAATAACTTTGACTCAACCCCTGACACCCCTAATACTATTTTGAGTCAACCTCCGCTTACAAACTCCTTGGGCCCATGAAGATATTTTCCTTAAGGACCGTTGGTGTGCACGCCCCAACAGTAAACATCTAGGCTTAAGGAAAAGGGGATCCACACAACACATAAGCTAGACTAGGTGAACAATAGGGAATGGTAGTGTCTCAAAAATGGGTGGAATAATGAGAAGGCTCCACTAGACTCTAGATAAGCAACATTTTTTAAGCATTTGTTTGCACAACAAAGGACACTAGTTAACCTACAAAGGTAGGTTCCCTGGAAATCCATATGGGCTTCCATAAAATGACAAATACATAACCTTGACAATTCAATATCACCCTATTTCCCTGTAGGGTAAAATGAGTCGTACATTATACAATGAATGAGTGCTCATCCTTTGTCCATCAACTCTTTTTAAAACATTTATTTCATTTAACTTTTCATCCTCTAATAGTTGGTGCCTTGAAGAGGCTTACAGGCCTTAGATAATGACTCAGTATGACCTCCATTTCCCACCACCATTAGGTGCGATGGAGTGACCACCCTATTTCCCTTTGGGGGAAAATGACCTCACATCATACAGAGTATGAGTGCTCGTCTCTTGGCAACATGATAATTTTACTTTTATTTGCAACAGTGTCTAAAGACACCTTTTTTCTGTTGGTTGGCAACCCATTTAGAATAAGCATTTTAGTTTCGATGCCTTAGCGTCTAAAGAAATTTTTTAGTAATACTACTTGTGTTCAATACCTAAAGGAAAACCATCTATGTGATAATAATCACACAAACCAACACCGAAACAAATTTTCAACATGGAGACATATTCCAACATACAAGTGAAGGTGGGCGAAATCCTAGATGTCACTAGTCAAGTTATAAATCATGGTAAAACATAAATAAGGGAAGGAAATGGATGGATGGAGATAGTGAAAATGTTGCAAAGGTGTTACGGAGAACAACCCCCAAAGGACACCTACTAGGAACTCCCTAATGGAGTCGCCAATTCTATTACGGAGAGAAATTCCTATGGCTTGCGGTACCACAACAGACAGCTAGACTCCAGAAATCAATCTTTCCCAATATACAATAGAAATAAAATGTCTAACACTAAAGGATCGAACCTCGTACCTTATTCCGGACGGTTGAAGTAGATCCCCATTGAGCTTTCCAATCTTCAGCTTGAATTGATATAATACTTCCTCAACAATAAGTAAACAATACAAGCATACTATATATCATGGTGTTAGATCTATTCTAGCATATATAATCAATAATGTAAAAGCATTTGACATATTCCAATGGATACAATATTCATTCAAATACACATTACTGGACAGGAAAAGATATTTCTATTAATATAAATCAGAGATTACAAGTGACAACCTCTGATGGCATGTCTGCGAACCGGAGAAACTAAATCTCCCACTTGGGCCTCCACCACCTCAATCCTCCATCACTCAGATAGCAAGCTCACTAGCACAAGGCAAGCTTGGGAAGAACACAATAGTGCTCCAAGGGACAAAGGGATGCAGACTCAAGCATAAGTTCTGGCAACAATGGACTATAGTTTCGTTACTCTCAATTCTCTCTTATCTATATGCCTTCAATGTACCAATGGGTTCCTTATATAGCTTCACAAGGGATAATGAAGGGTTGAATCCGAGCGATCTCAAGGCATATGGAAGGCCAGGAGTCAAATGAGTTGGATCCAAGTCAAGGAAAACTCCAAAAGGATTTGGATTATGCACACATCCCGATGTACGCGACTATAGGGGTAATATCCGCGTATGTACGCGGTTATCAGGGTAAAATCCGCGTATATCACTTTTCTTATGTTTTTAGGGATGATCAAGGACACATCAAAAGACAAAAAGTAGTCCATATGGGCTAATGAGTCTGCAGTGGGACAAGGGAAGGCCATACAATGTGTGATTCACCTAGTGTGGTGAAATCCTCTATCACAGATGCCCCCTAATGTATGAGATCAGAGGGGTTATACGATGGACGAAATACATTATAAGTCCATCCCAGAAGTGGAGTGATGAAGGTACCCAAATGGAAGACTAGCCACCCAATCAACATAGTACAATAATACAACTCTGTATATAACTGTAAATACATATAGCAGTCCCGGATACATAAGAGTACAATGGCCATGAATAGGCATGAAACATGATAACACATATGTGGTCATTGCCATGTACAATATACATAGATCAGAATCTCCATGATGAAGATATACAAAGGACCATGATCTCCACAAAGGATGAAGATATACAATAGATCAAGATCTCCGTAGTGGCTGGAAATGTCTGACATATACTGGAACAAGTCACGAGAGCTGAAATCTCATGAACACTGGCACGATCAAGGAGGTAGCATATAATGGATGCCACCAATCTGGAAGGTATTCTACACACACTGCTACGAGTACATGTCCGACTATGCGAATAGAGGTGTCGAGGTCGAACATAGTAGTCCATCGTCTGATTACCGGTCATTGATGTATACCGTTAACAAACGCAAGATCACCCACCAATAATGAAAATGGGAATCAAGGTACTAGAGTGCAAACTAACAAGTGTGAATAAATGTGTTGAGGTCGAACACTTGAGATAATCCATCGATCAAGGGACATTGATGTATTCCCAAAACTGTCGATGGCGAGAGAACCTGCCACTGATGACTGCAAGTCTCAAGGCACTCAAAATGACTCTAGACTCCAATCCCAGAATAAATGATCTGAAGTCAATGGGATGAAATTCGCTGGAAGGAGGGAATTAGGGCATTACCCATCATCCAACATGAGGTACTCAGCAAGGATGTATAATGTGGAAGGACTCGATCATAAGGTGCATGAACCAGTAACTGTACCGAGAATGGCCGACATGCAAATTCAAGATAACTGAGGAATGGCCGACTCAGGTTTCAACTTCCTTCGAACAAGAGCATAACGACGTATGGTGACTGAATGAAGGCAGCATAGACTCGATATACAAACTGGGACATCTCTATGATGTAGGAGGCATCAATAGAGGCTCCATAGGGACTAGAAGCATAACTAGTCGGTGGAGATAAACTCAGATAAACGAGTAAAGCTCCTAAAGTCAAAATATAACCCAACCAATGGATGTGATATACAGTGCTCTGTTCGAAGGCGACACGACTCGAAAGCTACCAAAGATAATATCTTTTCTTCTCCGGATTTTTGGTTTTTTGATTTTTTTGGACTTTTTCAGTTATTTGAAAAGCTTGAAAAAAGAATAAAATAGCTTTATAGTTTCAAAATAGGAGGAGATGAGTGTCATTAGGGCAAATAAACTAGTTCCAAGCAGTGGAACATACCTATGCTCAATGCAAGGATACATGTGTAGTATATCGACACTCGGGGGGAAATCCCCTCTTGGTAAAAAGGAAATCAAGCTGCGAAGGATATAAATAAAGGCTCTGCATGGCTAGACATGAAACAAGCTCGGGCTATATGGCTGAAATGCAATGTCAGGGGAGTCGTCATAAAGCTCAATAAGACAGGCAAAGCTCATGATAATGCATTCACAACTTGACATAACGGGGAGTCTGGGGGGAAACAAGCCAGCATAAGATCAAGAGGAGTATGAGGCTCTTTCTAAATGTCATGGAAATACTATACAACAGACTCCCACACCCTAAAGGGAGAAACATCGGCATGGGCACCAAATGCAAATAAGGCGCTAACTAGGGTACCCATGTAAGGTGAGGCCCTACCACTCATATCATGTCACTTCTATAGCAACAAGAAGGTTCTGTGACATAATAGAGTGGGTTCGTACCTAAGGATATAGTGACATGGTCATAAGGTCATGCAAAATGCAAACGGTGGTGGACCTAACCTATATGCCAGTATAGACGTTATACCTAATATAGGCACGAACGGTCTCTGGTCACAAAAGAAGCATCCAACAGACAACTTCAGACCCAAGGAAGACCCAACCACACTCACAACCCACCCATCAACTTCCCCCAACATCAGACTCACCAAAAGGGAGGATGTACGCGACTGTATAAAGAACAGCTGCATATGTACGCGACTTTTGGCCAAAAATCCGCGTATGTATGCGACTGTTGTCCAAAAACCCGCGTATACAGAGAAGGCAGTGGTAAAAAGTAGGTCAAGGCCAAACCAATGAAGGGGAGTGTCAATGGACAAACATACTATAACATGCGACACAAAAACAGAGAGAAACAAAGAGCAAGTCAATAATATCAAGCCCATTGTGCCCGTAAACCCCAAATAAAAACAAGGGACATCCCCAGCAGAGTCGCCAATTATGTTACGGAGAGAAATTCCTATGGCTTGGGGTACCACAACAAACATCTAGACTCCAGAAATCAATCTTTCCCAATATGCAATAGAAATAAAATGTCTAACACTAAAGGATCGAACCTCGTACCTTATTCTAGATGGTTGAAGTAGATCCTCGTTGAGCTTTCCAATCTTTAGCTTGAATTGATATAATACTTCCTCAACAATAAGTAAACAATACAAGAATACTATATATCATGGTGTTAGATCTATTCTAGCATATATAATCCATAATGTAAAATCATTTGACATATTCCAATGGATACAATATTCATTCAAATACACATTACTGGACAGGAAAATATGTTTCTATTAATATAAATCAGAGATTACAAGTGACAACCTCTGATGGCATGTCTATGAACCGGAGAAACTGAATCCCCCACTTGGGCCTCCACCACCTCAATCCTCCATCACTCAGATAGCAATCTCACTAGCACAAGGCAAGCTTGGGAAGAACACAACAGTTCTCTAAGGGACAAAGGGATGTAGATTCAAGCATAAGTTCTGGAAATAATGGACTATAGTTTCATTACTCTCAATTCTCTCTTATCTATATGCCTTCAATGTACCAAGGGGTTCCTTATATAGCTTCACAAGGGATAATGAAGGGTCGAATTTGAGCGATCTCAAGGTATATGGAAGGCCAGGAGTCGAATGAGTCAGATCCAAGTCAAGGAAAACTCCAAAAGGATTTGGAATTATGCACACATCCTGATGTACGCAGTTATAGGATTCAAACCCGCGTATGTACGTGGTTATCGGGGAAAAAGCCACGTATATAATATTTTATATAGTTTTTAGGGATGATCAAGGTAACATCAAAGGATAAAATATGGTCCACGGGGTCTAAAGAGTCTACAGCAGGACAGGGGGAAGGCCATACAATGTGTGATTCACCTAGATTCACCAATTCTGTTACAGAGAGAAATTCCTATTGCTTGGGGTACCACAACAGACAACTAGACTCCAGAAATCAATCTTTCCCAATATGCAATAGAAATAAAATGTCTAACACTAAAGGATCGAACCTCGTACCTTATTCCATACGGTTGAAGTAGATCCCCGTTGAGCTTTCCAATCTTCAGCTTGAATTGATATAATACTTCCTCAACAATAAGTAAACAATACAAGCATACTATATATCATGGTGTTATATCTATTCTAGCATATATAATCAATAATGTAAAAGCATTTGACATATTCCAATGGATACAATATTCATTCAAATACACATTACTGGACAGAAAAATATATTTCTATTAATATAAATAAGAGATTACAAGTGACAACCTCTGACGGCACATCTGTGTACCAGAGAAACTGAATCCCCCACTTGGGCCTCCACAACCTCAATCCTCCATCCCTCAGATAGCAAGCTCACTAGCACAAGGCAAGCTTGGGAAGAACACAACAGTGCTCCAAGGGACAAAGGGATGCAGACTCAAGCATAAGTTCTGGAAACAATGGACTATAGTTTCGTTACTCTCAATTCTCTCTTATGCTTTCAATGTCTCAAGGGGTTCCTTATATAGCTTTTCAAAGGGATACTGAAAGGTCGAATCCGTACAATCTCAAGGCATATGGAAGGCCAGGAGTCTAATGAGTCGGATCCAAGTCAAGGAAAACTCCAAAAGGATTTGGATTATGCACACATCCCGATGTACGCGACTATAGGGGTAATATCCGTGTATGTACACGGTTATCGAGGTAAAATATGTGTATATCACTTTTCTTATGTTTTTAGGGATGATAAAGGACACATCAAAAGACAAAAAGTAGTCCACAGGGGCTAATGAGTCTGCAGCGGGACAGGGGAAGGCCATACAATGTGTGATTCACCTAGTGTGGTGAAATCCGCTATAACAGATGGCCCCTAATGTATGAGATCAGAGGGGTTATACGATGGCCGAAATAAATTATAAGTCCATACCAAAAGTGGAGTGATGAAGGTACCCAAATGGAATACCAGCCACCAAATCAACATAGTACAATAATACAACTCTGTATATAACTGTAAATACATATAGCAGTCCCGGATACATAAGAGTACAATGGCCATGAATAAGCATGAAACATGATAACACATATGTGGTCATCGCCACGTACAATATACATAGATCAGAATCTCCATGATGAAGATATACAAAGGACCATGATCTCCACAAAGGATGAAGATATACAATAGATAAAGATATCCATAGTGGCTGGAAATGTCTGACATATACTGGAACAAGTCACGAGAGCTGAAATCTCATGAACACTGGCACGATCAAGGAGGTAGCATATAATGGATGCCACCAATCTGGAAGGTCTTCTACACACACCGCTGTGAGTGCATGTCCTACTATGTGAATAGAGGTTTCGAGGTTGAACATAGTAGTCCATCGTCTGATTACCAGTCATTGATGTATACCGTTAACAGACGCAAGATCACCCACCAATAATGAAAATGGGAATCAAGGTACTAGAGTTCAAAATAACAAGTGTGAATAAATGTGTTGAGGTCAAACACTTGAGAGAATCCATCGATCAGGGGACATTGATGTATTCCCAAAACTGTCGATGGCGATAGAACCTGCCACTGATGACTACAATTCTCAAGGCACTCAAAATGACTCTAGACTCGAATCCTAGAATAAATGATCTGAATTCGATGGGATGAAATCCGCTGGAAGGAGGGCATTAGGGCATCCCCCATCATCCAACACGAGGTACTCAGCAAGGCTGTATAATGTGGAAGGACTCGATCATAAGGTGCATGAACCAGTAACTGTACCGGGAATGGCCGATATGAAAATTCAAGACAACTGAGGAATGGTCGACTCAGGTTTCAAATTCCTTTGAACAAGAGCATAACGGCGTATGGTGACTGAATGAAGGAAACATAGACTCGATATACAAACTAGGACATCTCTATGATGCAGGAGGCATCAATAGAGGCTCCATAGGGACTGGAAGCATAACCAGTCGGTGGAGATAAACTCAGATAAACGAGTACAGCTCCTAAAGTCAAACTATAACCCAACCAATGGATGTGATATACAGTGCTCTATTTGAAGGCGAATCGACTCGACAGCTGCCAAAGATAATATCTTTTCTTGTCCAGATTTTTGGTTTTTTTTATTTTTTTGGACTTTTTCAGTTATTTGAAAAGCTTCAAAAAAGAATAAACTAGCTTTATAGTTACAAACTAGGAGGAGATGAGTGTCATCAGGGAAAACAAACTAGTTCCAAGCAGTGGAACATACCTATGCTCAATGCAAGGATACATGTGTAGGCTATCGACACTCGGGGGGAAATCCCCTCCCGGTAAAAAGGAAATCAAGCTGCGAAGGATATAAAGAAAGGCTCTGCATGGCTAGACATGAGACAAGCTCGGGATATATGGCTGAAACACAATATCAAGGGAGCCGGCATAAAGCTCAATAAGACAGTAAAAGCTCATGATAATGCATTCACAACTTGACATAAGGGGGAGTCTAGGGGGAAACAGGCTAGCATAAGAACAAGAGGAGTATGAGGCTCTTGCTAAATGTCATGGCAATAATATACAATGGACTCCCACACCCTAAAGGGAGAAACATCGGCATGGGCACCAAATGCAAATAAGGCGCTAACTAGGGTACCCATGTAAGGTGAGGCTCTACCACTCATATCATGTCACTTCTATAGCAGCAAGAAGGTTCTGTGAGATAATAGAGTGGGTTTGTACCTAAGGATATAGTGACATGGTCATAAGGTCATGCAAAATGCAAACGGTGGTGAACCTAACCTATATGCCAGTGTAGACATTATACCTGAGATCAGTACGAACGGGTCAATACAAAGGCTGAAACGGCACTGAAAATGGTCTTCTACATCACAAACAGAGAGAAATTATGTTATAGTTGTGTATTCTAATGGGAAATGACCAAAACCATACTACAAGTAGGGAAATACCAATGAGTATACAAAATAATCTCTTAGACATAGCAACTAGATCACTTATTCTTTAGATTCTAGAAAAAACCAACAAATTATCACCAACATACAACCATTATCAACCAAGTATCACTACTAAAATAGGAAACAAAGTAAAATCAAAGTCCATATGTACCAATCCATATATCGCCTAGGTCATATACCTACATCCGATCTAAACAATATGAAGGGCACTTAAATACCATCACTATTATACATCATGGGAACTATCATACACTCTACTTTGGGTCATAAAAATGGCTAACTTAGTCATCGAATCTAGGGTCATGAGGCTCAGTCATGGAATAGAAATAATCAAATTGCATGCTTTGGATCTATTGAATGAGAGTGATCATCAACTAAAAGCTCATCATATGTTGATCTCAAAGTAAAGGACTGGCTCAAAGAAATGCTCAGGAATTCTCAGGAACAATCGTATCCCAACTACTATGTATGTGACAACAGTGGCCTTTGTCAAGTTTTTCCAGGAACTTGCCAATGGATACCATCTTTCCCACAATACTTACTAGACATATTTCTACGAGACAAAGTGCCTTGTAAAATTAGCAAAAGGGTAAAATGAGGAACCCTATGGGGAAATTCTAATAGGTTTGCGTTTAATGATTGAAATGGCCCTCAAGCAAGGAAAAATTGAGTAACTTAGAAGATGTGGAAACTAAAGGTACAAGTTACTCACAAAGATAGTAACACAGGAAATGACTAGGATTAACAAAGAAATAGTTGTCTCAAGCGTTTATATAGTGTAGTTCTATGTTTTGAGTATAGATGAGTTAATAGCACATACAAAATAAGTATATGTGTCACTAATGGTCTTAGGTGTTGAGTTTTAAAGGTTACCAACACTTGTTCGATTACAAATTTTGGTTACTATTAAGTTTAAAGGCTTAGATCTAAAAGTAGCAGTGGTATTAAGATGTTTATCTTGTTATTTCTAACAGGTTATAGCTTAGGTACTCTTATTATATGCTAATCCCTTATGAAAGATTGCAGACAATATTTTTTTCAATGGATTGAGTGTTGAAATATTATATTTGAAAATATTTAACAGGGGATTGTTCAACTTGTACAATGAATACATGGCGATCAAGGATGAACTCCGATTCAACATGGTTGTGTTGTCAACCATCAGTAATACAATTAATGAAAAGAATGTTACTAAAAATATCATTTCAAAATGGTTAAAGATAATATCACTGCAGAACTTTTCCATATCACAACTATACGAACATGATAGTGTAATTATCCTGGTTATCAATGTTAAGAGGATTGGAATCATTCCCAATAATAAATCAAGGTACACGCAATGCTCAAAAGATGGTTTTACCGCACATAAAAGTCAGTGGATTCTCCTACACCAGTAACTGAAATTTATGACCTTCCAGGAATATTGCCAATATAATGATTCCATTATAAGTTGCAAATTTCCCATCTAGTAGTAATATTATGATGGTATATTTCTAACTAGCCATGAATTACCCACTGGGAGTAATTAGATGGGGAAATTTAATGCATTCAACATAATATTTTATACAAGTCAAATGGATCACATGGGGACATCTCCAAAACTAGGCATTTGAGAGCTATTAAATACAACATAGGAATCTAGGAAAGAGTACCTTTTATTTGTTTTGTTTCTCATATTTTCATCTAAATCAACATAGGAAATTCATGGGTTGGCATTTAACTTTGATTCCTTATAAATATAAATTCCCTCATGAGGCGTAATTGTGTGTTGAACTATGTTGTTATCACAAATGGCATTACCAAAATCATAAGGTTTAGTTTTGAACCTATTTAATGTTTACACAAAGTAGTTATCCAGTAAATGCATATGCCAAATCAAACCTATCTATATTAGCAACAAACCAACACTTGTATGGGGGTATCGATACAATGTACAAGTTGGCGATATTTAGAACAAAATACAGAGTCCTTCACAATCTATTTTGAAAATTCTATGATGTTCACTGTGAGTTTACCCACATTATAATTTAAGTTTATTGTTGTAGCAAATCCCAACATCTATCTTTCTAGATGGGTCCCACTATAGAGAGAAGGTGTTGTGGATTTGTAAGTTATTTCTATGCTTTGTAGAGTACATGTCGTAGCTTATCATTTTAAAAATATATAGATAGTTGTTTATTATAACACATATTCATTCCATTCTAGTAGCTTAGCTCATATTTAGTATCCACTATGAAATGGTTATATATCCAACTTCACAAATAGATAAAAAAGAGGAATGAGACATGTGACTAGCTTTGATTATTGGTAATCCCAACTGAAGCAACACACCAGTCGAACTAGAAATTGTAGTCAGAATATTATTGGTTAACTTTCATTTTGAATATACACCTTTAATGTTCCTTTACATTCAACAATTAGAATAGCTTGTTTGTTTATTTCTTGCAAGCTTGGTTTCATTTCTAGTCTTTTCCTTTCCATAATATCTATCCCATGAACACCGAGAGAAGTGATCCATGGAAAAAAGGAATTATTTAGATCATGAAAATATATTTATTGGTGACATCAGGGTTCCCATTTGCATGTTTGATGTTCAAGTACATTGGCCACTGTCAAAAGTGATTAAGATAGCCTTTAATTTATAAAGAGTGGTGTTATTCAATTTCCTTTCATAGAAGCATGTAGAAAAATAGTTGTAAATAATGAACATGGATCCTACACATATACTGCATGAAATCTAACAAGTTTATCTTGAACATTGAATTGATAAGTAAATGCATTGTCTCTTTTGTTTCTCTTTTTAGGGTAATAAATTAGCTTATCATTTTGGTTCATTTTTCAAGGAGATGTCAAAGGCACAATAAGTATATGTTTGCACTAGTTTTTAGGAAAGACACATAGTAAGGGGATCAACGAGAGGAACTGTCGACTACCCTCTTTGTAAAATATTGTACGTCGTGTGATGCATTTAAATTAGTTCATATAGTTCCATGATTAGAATTAGAAGACCCACAAGGAGGATTTTGTGGCGCAATAAGAGTCACCCAAAGCACTAACCGTTTTGCAAGAACATTGGTAAGAGGAGGTTCATGAGTAAACTTCATATTCTAGTATGATTCAATGATTTATAATGAAACAATATGGTTTCCACAATGGTTATGTTAGGTTCTCATTTTATTTTTCATGATCATAAGTTACTATATGTAGAGTGAGACACTCTGTGGTTTCAAGGATGGTTATGTTAGGTTCTCATTCTATACTACCACATTGAGAACCATATGTCATCATCTTCATACTTTGTCTCATTTATTTCTCACACTCAATGTTTTCATCAAATTGGATCTCCAACCAACCCATGGAAATTATTCCCACTCCCAAAACCCCAACACCATCCTTGGCAACATGGTTGGCAAGGGCCTCTTTTTGGTATGCATGCCCCAACAACCACCCCACCTCCATAGATCCCTACACTACCCTTGAAAAATCCTCCACAAAATTCCTCATACCTTCTTGCTCATTCCACACCTAACCCACTTAATAAAGTAACTCAACCCACTTACAACGTTGAGCTACCTAGCTATGCTACTTATTTCCAAAAAGAAGGGAAGATGAAAAAACAAAATCTAGTATTGAAAACCTGTTACAAACACTAATAGACCTTGCAATGCTTGAAAACCAGTCTTTGGTTGGAATCACTTGGAAAAATAAATCCAACTGTGAAAAAACCTATGAGACGCAAATGGACAAGCCTTATCTGAAAACCAGCTTGTTGGCGAGCAAGGTTTGAAAAAATTGAATGGAAAAAAGAGAGAAAAGAAAAAAAAGGGGTTCTTTGAAGGATGGTATACCTTGTTTCAAGATTTGGTTTCTATGTGAGTCACTATTTTTCACAAGCTATGATGCTCTCTCATTATGTTCCATCTTCTAAATTATTCCTTACAACCACAAACTGTGTTTCCTAAAAAAAAATTGAGGTTATATTTGGAATTACTTTTAGGTTTGAAGCCAATCTTGATTTTCCTCAATATGATACCAAATTGGCCTTCTTTTGCAAATTCAAGCTACCGAGATAATTTTTCCAATAGAGTGTTGCAATTAAGTCTTTTCAATTTCCAATGGACTGGAAATCTTGGACAGATTGATGCATTAGGAAATATGGAAGACATTGATGCTAGTGGAGCGTACAAAGGAATGATACCGATTGTTGTCAAGATTAATATTTGTTAAAGAGTGCTTTTTTATTTACAACAATTGTTAATAAATAAATGTTTCTTCCAACCCCTAATTCTAGTTTCTGAATATAGCATCTCTCATATTTTAAAAGTGGTAGCAAAGTTTTTGTTTGATGCTTGTTTTTCAAAGCTTTGAAGACTAGAAATCACCATTACAAATCACCTTTTATTTCTTTGGAACATCTTTGAATTTTCAATATTGTTTTAGAATGAATTTCAAACTCAGCAGTGGCAATATTCTAAATTTATTAAAGGCCTTGGTTTTCAAGAGAATGGGGAATCCAGATGAAGCATTATGATTACCCCTCTGCTTAAATGCTAAGGATTCTTGTCATGTTGATGATCTTACTCTTAGTACATTTCATATTGTATTCCAACGACTTGGTTTTTCATATATTGCAACATATTATTATTAGTATGCTTATGGGAAGATGCCAAACAACCTAGGGCTACTGATGGGTCTCTTCAATTGTTATTTGCATTAATATTCCCATGTTTAAAATCAACATACAAATATGAAAATGTATAAGCTTGTCATTGAGGAGAGGTTTTCACTGTGGGATGTTTGTAGCATTCAATTGCAGGTATCTTGTGTAAATGGATGTGAGGAACTGTTATCACTAGCAGAAGCATATTTATTCACATGGCTTAGATGAACTAGAATCCTTGCAACAAATTTGGATGTGCTTGATAGCAAACTAGGAAAACTCTTTAGCATTGAAAAAGAAAAATTAAGGATTCAACTGGTAGGGAAAGCTACTTATTTGAGGATGTGAATATGTTGGTGCAACAAAAACATTTATGGACTGTCTTGGACACATGCTCAGATGTTTGGGAAATGTCTATACAATATCGCGGTTTCTCCTTGGAAGATGGATCAGATGTACGCTAATTTATTCAAATTATATAGGAAAAATATGTTCATGAAATAAAAACATGGCTCTATTTAAGGGGTATGAAGAAGGCATTAAAATCATGACAATTCAAATCAACAAAGTGTGTTGTAAGTTGGACATAGTGGGTATTAATGATAATAAAGGTTATAGAGGATACAATTGCTTTTGAGGCCCAAATAATAATTTTTTGATACCTTAATATTTAATATATGGGTATCCATGATTTTTGGTATAGAGAATCATTGAATTGATATAAATACACCTAATAAAATTTGCAACTACCCATATTCTAGTTTGTGAGAAATCATGTTTTGATCTGACCTGTAGAAGCTTTCCAAGATTGATTTCCTACCGAAAATACTATGTTTTAATTTATGGGTTACAAAACTTCTCACAATGAAAAATTTATATGAAATATCCCTTAAAATTATCACATCAATTCAAAAGCATGGTACCTAAGTTCAATGAATATTTTATAATTCCATGAGGGCTATAACTTCATCAAATATACAACTATATTTTGCAGTCATGACTCAACAACTATCTCAATACCTTGACTTCTATTTCAAAGGACCAGTATGATAGACACCTTCAATACTGTCATTTGGGATCTCTCAAGAACGACTTCAAGTTCACTGACGGGATTCATGAATTACTTTGGTTTCATTTATTTTAGTTTCTTTGTTTCCATACCCAAAATAAGATGCAATTAGATATTATGGCTCTGCACTCTTAACTAATAATGGTTTTGTCTCCATTAACACTTTTACAAGGCTGTATAAGGTTGTACCTAGGATTGAAAATATGGAGGTAACAACTGAATTCTTTTGATCCTTTTATGAACTTGAAAAACTTGAATCAATCCATAAGCTATACTCTTTGAGCCAAATTCTTTAATAAGTGATCACTGGAAAAAAATGATTATCTTATATGACTTCAATCCTATCTTGTGAGCTTGGATCTATGAGACTTAAGGTATGTTTTTTAAGGAAAAGCTTATATAAAAATGCCCCCATATTGAATTTTAAATTGATACTTTGAAACTTGACATTTCAAAGCCTACTTTTACTCTTAAGCCTGAAATTTGAAGGTTCCAAGGATTTCATTTTAGAAACCTTAAATGTGACAATAAAAAAATATTCTAAGTTTTAAAAGCTAATATCCTGACAAGGAGTCCACTTGAAATTGATAAAAGACTCATTACTTTGAATCATATTCCTTAAGGATGTACTTTGTGTATATTATGGTTATAAGTCAAGATTTATGCAATCTCGGTCTCTCTTGATCCATCATCCAATATATTGAAATTTTGTCCTTTCTAAACTTAGCCAGGCCATCAAAACATTATTACTAGTATCAATTTGGAGTCAGTTTATATTGCAAGTTAGTTCCATCATTATACGTATAACTTTTCCAATCATTTCAAATTATGATTTGTTTGTCAAGACCATTCCCATTCTCATTTGATAAGAACAAGTGAATAAAGAAGTTGACCATTTACACATTGTATTGTGGCCTTTTGATATACACTGCCTGAAACAAGATGTGGAGAAACAACTTCCTTAAAATATGAACATGCAATATGAAGCAACCTATCAAAAAGACAACGTATATTGTATGAATATTTTATTGCAAGTTCAGAAACACATGCAAATTTGTCTATTGGAAAATTTCTTGGTCTCATTAATGTTTTGATGCAGATACATAAAGTGTGTAATCATCCATATCTGTTTCAATATCTGTTTCAAGGTAGGTTGATTATACACTCTTTTGATATGCTTTGACTTGAGCAACAAGTATGTTCAAATATTCGTTCCATGAGGAAAGGTGTCCCATAATCAACTATTGATTTAGTAGGAATGAATTTGGTTTTCTCTCAACTCAAACTGATTATACCTCTATTCCGCTACATAATTAATTTTGTATCATTTTCGGTCCCCAAACAATAAGTTCTACTACAAAATTAGCGTTCTCCATTTGGTGAGCTTGTTGCTAAATTGGCCATGATCATGCAAAATAAGTTTAGGCTACACAAAAACATAAGGTTTTTAAACTCCAAATCTTCATAACTGCAACCTAGTGAAGCATAAAACTTTGAAAACACAAGTAAATGTTACAAACATCAATAAATCTAGCAAGGATTTTGGACTAAGAATGTAAATAATTAATGTTTGAAAAAGAGGTTGCTAAATAGATTTCAATATTTGGAGAGAAATATTTAGGTGGTAGACTTTATTTCTAGCACATACCATATTACATGGTCCATTATCTAAAGGGTATTAGGGAACAATGATAAGGGTTTACATTTATACAATCCAAAAATATCATTACCTAAAAAAATAAAGCCTATTTATATTTTTTCAAATGTGATATCAATGTTGTAATTTAAATGCGATTTTGAGACAAATGAATATCATTAGTACAATGAATGAAATGACATTACTTAATAAAACTGTATTTATTTTTTCAAATGTAATGTCAAGGATGTAATTTAAATGTGATTTTAGATAAATTACTATAATTAATACAATGAATGAAATAACATTACATCATAAATATGTATTTATTTTTCTAGCAATTAGTCTGAATTCCAAATGTGCTTTTGGCGAGTAGTAAGATATTTACAGATATAATGTTTTTTTACCAATGTGAAATACATTTTGTTCTGAACTTGATTCATTGGCTCTTTTTGCATGGAAGGAGTTTTTGGGTGTGTTTCTCAAGGCAGCTCAAAAACTGTAGGACATATTTATTTTAATTTTTTTGGATAATTTGAATAATGCTGTTCACATTGTTGAAATTCAACATGTGTATGATAATTTAAAAATTGCAGACTATAAGAAAGACAATGTTACATATTTTAATAACAGTAGAACATATGTAGCAGTAAAACAAACATCCACATAATTAATATATATATATATATATATATATTAAAAAAGTACATAAAGATCTACATTTTTTAAAAGCTAAGTATATACAATCTACATCAATCATAATATCATTCAATTGAAATTTGACAATAAATAAATCAATAATAAAATTATCAATGAATCATGAACTTTGAACCATAAAGTGCCTATTTGATATTTTTTATTAAACCACAAAAATCAAAATGTATTACATAGATATCCAGAGAATGCCACCGAAAAATACTAAATAGAATAGATACTACTTGGTACTAAGTCTCATATCGACAATACTACTAGATACAAAATGAAACTACTAAATAGCCAGTGGGAAGAATATCATAGCCCATGAATGGTAGTAGCCACTGTCAATCGTCCTCCTGCTCCTCCATGTCATAATTAGCATTGTTTTCATAGCTCTTTCCTCTATCATCCTCCTCCCTTTTTGATAGGACACATGTCTAGAAATTAGGACACGTTCTTGGCATGTGTCCGACACGTGTTGGAAAGTGTCCAAATTTTGTGACACGAAAATTTTGGTGTCGAACATGTATTAGGGAAAATGAAGTGTCCAACACCACATGGGCCATATTTGGAAGTGTCATGTTACTTATCAAAGAATCAAATGCATTTCTTACCAAATATTTTAAACGAAATACTTTCAAGGGATCATAAAAACTAAAAAGAACATCGTTCACTATCCAAAAAGAGGAATCATTTTCAAATAACTATTAGAATAGGACTTCAAATTTAACAATATTCTAAGCCCATGTATTAGAATAGGCCTTTAAATTTATATTTGGTGACATTATTGTATGCCTAAGACAAAATAACTAAAGGATAAAATCTATGTAAAACTTACAAAAAAAAATATTACAAAAATAACTAAAAGATAAGATCTATGTAAAAATTACAAGAAAAAATATTACAATCGTAACAACAACATGTATCTTTCTAAATAGAAGTCAAACAATCTCATCTATCCTACCTATAACAAAAAAAAAATCAATTTTTTTTTCTTAATAAAACTCAAGCAAAGAAGTATCTAGTTTTAATAACATAAAGTCAGATCACCAGGTACAGCATATATATTAAAGAGAAGAAAATAGCAAGACTTAGATATTGAAGAGTAGAAAATAGAATATCACAAAGTATGCCTTCATTGAATTTTAAAAATAAAATTACAGTAAGTTTCAAGGATGTTGAGATCTACCAAACTGATATTTCCGCATGACACGATAAAACCTAAATTTGTCAACAGTACCAAACAAATCATAAAGCCTATACAGGTAAAAAAAATGCGAAGCAAAGCTCCATACTCAAATGTGTGAGCAGCAATTCCACTAAATTGCTGCTGGTTTTTGAAAACATATCATTATCTACATCTTCCATTGCTTGACCCTCCATTTGTAGTTTGGTTTCAAGAAGTAATCATTGTTTTACAACCAACTAACATGATAAATAATTTGCTATCTTCTCGACACCTTCAAACTCAAATACTAGTCAATTTGCACATCTGATAACTGCAAATTTAACTTGTGATTTAACTAATCCCGCCATGTCTTATAAAATCAAATAGTTAAAGCCTCCACCTATTCTAGTTCTTATTTCTATTCAAGTTCAAGTTCGACATAAGAGGAGACGTGTAACTCTCCATAATCATAAATAGGAATAGCGCACATCCAAGGGAAACATGACAAAACACCCTTCAAATTTAACCACTTTTCATTATTCATCTCTGCATGTGCTATATATATTTAGTCTCTTGATCTGCATGAAACCATATCACCATTCCCCATGTGAAAGCTGCACATTTTTACATTTTTTCATAATATTTGCAGTAAGGGCTACCACCAAGATTTATCTAATGGTCTAGCAAAACCCTAAATATAAACAAGCCTGGTCACTATTATAGCTGATTTTACCACTGCAGGTGAATCACACTTTGTATGGCCTTCCCCTATCCCACTGCAAACTCCTTAGACCCCGTGGGCCATTTTTTGTCCTTTGATGTTCCCTTGATCATCCCTAAAAACATGTGAAAAATTATACACGCAAATTTTAAACCTATAATCATGTATATACGTGGGTTTGACCCCTAAAATTGCATACATCAGGATGCGTACAAAAATCCAAATCCTTTTGGAGTTTTCCTTGACATGGATCTGACTCACTTGACTCTTGGCCTTCCCTATGCCTTGAGATTGCTCGGATTCGACCTTTCATTACCCCTTTGAAAATATAAATAAGGAACTCTATGGTACATTGAAGGCATGTGAGAGAATTGAGAGCAAAGAAACTATAGTCCATTGTTGCCAGAACTTATGCTTGAGTCTGCATCCCTTTGTCCCTTGGAGCACTTTTGTGTTCTTCCCTAGCTTGCCTTTTGCTTGTGAGCTTGCTATCGAGAGATGGAGGATTGAGGTGGTGGAGGCCCAAGTGGGGGATTCAGTTTCTCCAGTTCGTAGACATGTCGTCAGAGGTTGTATCTATTGTAATCTCTGATTTGTATTAATAGAAATATCTTTTCCTGTCCAATAATGTGTGTTTGAATGAATATTTTATCCATGGGATTATTTCAAATGCTTATACATTATTGATTATATATGCTAGAATAGATATAACACCATGATATATAGTATGCTTGTATTGTTTACTTGCTGTTGAGGAAGTAATTTATCAATTCAAGCTAAAGTTGGAAAGCTCAACGGGGATCTACTTCAACCGTTCGGAATAAGGTACGAGGTCTGATCCTTTAGTGTTAGACATTTACTTTCTATTGCATATTGAAAAAGATTGATTTTTGGAGTCAAGCTGTCTGTTGTGGTACCCCAAGCCATAGGAATTTCTCTTTGTAATAGAATTGGCAACTCCATTAGGGAGTTCCTAGTAGTTGTCCTTTGGGAGTTGTTATATCGGCATTCAATGAATTTGAATTGCTCTTTCTCTCTTGATTCTGTGTCGAGTTTGGGGGCATGTATGCCTGGTAGTGTCTGATTAGTTTGAAGTTTGCCTCATCTTGTCTGTTTTCCTTGATTTTATGCACCTTTCTTCTTGTACGCAAGTTTTTAACTCACAGTCGTGTATACACGCGGGTTTACTGTGAACAGTCACATATGCCCTTAGTTTTTCCTTTTAGTGGAAGCTAAATGGTTGCTGGGTGAAGCTTGATGATTGATGAGTCTCCTTTGGCACTGCCTGAGTCTGTTTATACCTCTGTTTCTGACCAGAGACGCTTTTTTTAGGCTAATTTTTTTTTTAAGAAGGTTCTTGTCATGGCATTTTCAATTTTTTGTTTGGGATTAGTGCATTAGAGTTATTTTACCTTAGTTCTTTGCTTGAGTGTTGTTTGATTGTGCTTGCAGAGTCTAGGGGTCATAGAATCATTCTTTTGCTTTTTGTATCTCATTTTATTTCAAAAAATCCAAAAACATTTGTTTATCATCGTGCATTGCATTTTGCATTGTACGTGCACTAGATTTGGTTTGGAGTATTAGTTAGGATTTCATATAGGAAAGGCTGCATTCATTATTTGAAGAAAAAATGTGCATTTCACATAGTAGCATACCCTGTTTTCATGGACACAATGAATTTGCATTGATTTTTAGGTGTGCATTTTACTTCATGTTGTGTCATAACACCATTAGGTTCACGGCCATATCCCTATTTTGATTAATAAAGCCAATTAAAAATAACACTAAATTAAAATGAATTACACTCTTTTCTTTCCTAGGGTGCACCAACAAGCTTAGGTTTTAGGGTCTTGGAATAGTTCACTGTGAGTAAATTCTCCAAGACCACTAGACAACAAAATCTATGTGTCTGTCCAGGTGAGTGTGTGAAATCCTTGGTATAACCAGTGTTTCTCAGGATCCTCCTCTCAAAAGGGAGTTAAGCACGAGGCAGTGTGAGCGGTTATTGATTGGGATGACCCCTAGTCATAAGTGAGTAGCACCGGAGATATTTCTAGGATTGTATTCGTATCTAGGGGATCTTTTGAGACTTTCGGGCTTTGCTACCCTTCCCATATGGTCAATTCCACCTACAACTATCCACTTGAGCATTGATTATATTGAGGTGACCTTAGTGGCCTTACCTAGGATATCGAGGGGTTACTTTGTAGGGGTTATTTTGCGGGTGTCCCGGCCAGGTTGGGGTTGAACAGCATAGTCGCTTTACACGTTGAAACTGAGGGCCACAATAATTGGTTACGTACCTCCTTTTGTTGTGTATGGGAGTCTCAAGCCTCTCCTAGGCGAGACATACCTACTTCATTTGGGAGCTCACTTATCCTGCCCTTGATTTCTTGCATTTGGCTTTAGATTTTATTAGTGGTTACTCTATGCATGATAGCTTGCATAGGGTTTGCGTAAATAGAGAGTATTTTCTATTTTTTGAGTCATTGTGGATTCAGGTGTAGCTCCTCGTTGTTCTCGTCATTTAGTAGGACATCTTCCTTCTACTTCTCCTCCTCCTTTGGGAGAGATACCTAGATAGTCCAGGCGGACTACTTTGTACATTGATTCACACACCATGGGAGACCATATGGAAAGTATTCATGAACCACCTTCTCCCATTCGTGTAGACGATGGGGAGTTTACTCCTACCTACGATCCTTCACCTGACTTAGCTGAATTAGGTCCTGTGATTTTTGAGATAGGAACCTTTCACGATAGACCTACTCACTCTAGGGTTGATTCCCCATTGACGCATTACCGGTATGGAATGCCGAAAGATGCCGAGACTCATTTTGAACCCGCAAGCACTAGCTATGGTAGTTATGGTATGTCTAGTTTCCCTACACATGATTTGGCATTTCATGTTGAATCTGACTTCGGGCCTAACACTATGCTTGGGGGTACTCTCATTCTTTACCATGCAGAGAGGTTTGGGAGCACTAGTCACATTGCACCTTCCATCCCGGTGGTAGAAGTTACATCACATATTCCTCCTAGGTCTAGGGTTAGGGACCCTATTAGGATACCAGACTGGAGATGAGTGACTATAGGGAATAGTACGTACATTATTACTTAGGTCCCTCCATCCTCTATCCCTACTTCTTCAAATTTTCACCCTCCACCTTATTCACATGGTCCTTCGGGCCAAAACGTTGCTACGAGTCATGTCCATAATGCGGTTACTAGACCTGTTGTGTCTTAGCTTCGTGTACCGTCCATTGTTTTGGGAGGTCATGCTCATACTTCTAGAGGTCACATTCCTACTTTGGGAATGTATATTCCTACTTCCAGAATGTATGTTCCTACTTATGGAGTGTCTCATGGGACATCTCATGCGATGACTTATGGGACCTATTACGGGGTGCAGTATGGATAGGATTCTTCACCTTATGGGGGTGGGTATCAACAACCTGCTTACTCTCCTAATTCTAGCTTCGTATCTCCTAATAGTCAAGATCCACCACACTATGGTGCTTCCATGCCACCCTATACGAGTCATATGGGAGGAGGGAACTATGGCCAAGGCCATGGTGGTAATCAGACCTATACGAATCAAACCTATCAGGGAGTGGTCCATCGAGCTCATCATCCTAGGCTCCCTTTCCTCATGATGTTGAATCTTCCTGACTTGTCGAGATTGACGAACGATCCTGTAGCTCATCACCCAGCTTGGCCAGCTATCCCTACTAAGCTTCCCTTAGACATACCTAAGTTCGAGGGAAAACCGGGAGAGGATCTGAGTGAACACATTACTACCTTTCACTTATGGTGCTCTTCGAATTCCTTACATCAGGATTCCATCCATTTACGGCTATTTCAACACACCCTTATATGGCCTACCACGAAATGGTATATAGAGCTTCCTAGGGGAGCATTCGCTTTGTTTGACGACCTTGCGATTAATTTTCTTAACCACTTCCAGCTACCAGTGCATTATGACGTTGGTACTAAACTCTTGTCGACATTTTGGCAAGATAAATCCACACATATCTCAGATCATATTCAAGAGTGGCATAGACGGAAGAGGTTAATTAAATCCTTTATACTGCCGGAGTTCCTCCTCAAGTGGTTCCTCAATTCGTTATTGCCATATATAGCGAAGGATGTTTCTACATCCAGAGTGTAGATTGAGGAACAAGCGATTTTTAGGGCACAGGAACTAGACTTGATTTATGCTTAGTCCGGTTTGTTATATGAGATTATTCCCAATGCTCTGCATTCTAGTTTCGATCCCAAAGTCAAACCTGGACCACATGCTGATGGCATTGTTGGTTGTGCAAGTGCGAAACCTGTGGATTCAGTTGCAAAACAAGTTAGTCAATTGTCAATCAACCAATCCACTTCAAGACAAGCTACGACTTCATCTCAACCCGCCTAAATAGTGAGTGTACTTTCAGTGCAATCGTTGGACCAGAAGGGTAACCAACAGCCCGGACGGAATAGAAAAAATGGTAAGAATAATCGTAAGGGTGGGAATAAGAATGTGAATGCTAATAGTAATGATGGGAACAGCCATAATGCTGGGGGGACAAGCAAGCTAAATGTAAGGTTAAGTTCCCTTGCAAGTTATGTAAGGATGATCACCTCACTTACTTGTGCCCTCGTATTGATGAAGCCTCGAGGTTCTTGGCACAGGGCCTAGCTGTGCTAACTAACCCTTTACCTAAAAATATGAACTTGAGGTCCCATGAATAGTCTGGTGGTGATCAGGATTTGCCAGAGGGTAGTGGTCATGGTTGCATTAACATGGTATGTGCTGCGAAAGTTGTGACCCGTGCGAAAGATTATGGTTCGTCGCAACCCAGCCCAGGAAAAGAGCCTGATCCACCAGGGTCCCCTTTGCGTATTGAGAAACCTATGGATAAACCTGAAGCTGCACCTCACATTCCTAAGGGAGTCCTTAAGCATTCAGGGCATAATCCAAATGCTCGAGCCACCCAGAAATATTCAGTTGTTGAGGATTTGGGCCATACTCCTTTTGCGATGTCTGCATTGGAAGTGCTTTAGATTTGTCCTTCGCAAAGGAAGGCATTGCTTTCTGCCCTTGGTGTGAATGATGATAATTATTTCTCCATGATTAAATTTGAAACCAAAGGACTTCAGCCTCGCTTGCCTCACTATGTGTCTCTTTTGATTCACGTAGAATGTCTTAATATGACCGTCAAGCACACTGTGATTGATGAAGGCGCTGCCATTTCTGTGATGTATTTATCATGTTGGAAGGGTCTAGGTTCCCCTGAGCTGTCTAAATCAGTGACTATGTTAACTGTGTTCGATGGGAGATCATTTAGGCCACACAGCATCCTTCCTTCCCTTAAAGTCCATTTGGGAGGAAAGACCATTGCGATAGAGGTCGAGGTGGTTGATGCGCCACTTGACTACAATCTCTTGCTGGGTAGGAATTGGATGTACAGTATGCAATCCGTTGCTTCTTCCCTATTACGCGTTGTATGCTTTCCACATAAAGGGAAGATCGTAATGATTGATCAAATGAAATTTAAGAATCCGTCTGTTATTGCATCTTTGGGAGCTTCGATACCGATCATTGAACACTCTGAGCCAGCAACTGGGAGTGTGGGTGTAGGCATGTATCCATCCCTCATGGGAAGCTTTAGTTGTCCTGTGCCGATCCTATGATAGGGTCTAGTTCCGGTGAGGATTCGACATATATGAGATCGGTGTCTTTTCGCATGAATCATATGGAATATCCTTGGATTCTTCCTACACCGAGTACTCCAAGTGAGCCCATCGTGATGGATGTGCCATTGCCTGCAACTATGATAGCATATCAAGCTAATCTCAAGTGTGTTGCAGAGCCTAGTCCTTTCTCTTCTCGAACGGAGGAGGAGGACCCTTATGTGCTGCCGGCATGGGCAGTACAATCTTCTCACATGCACCAATGCCTTGATATGGTTTTTCCTTCAGATGGAGTGATTATTGAGGCTATGTCAGGAGTTGAGCCACCATGGGAAGAACTCCATCATAGATCGTACTTTATTCCCGAACTTGACCTCTTGAAGCATGAGGATTTTAGGGCGGTTATTACTGAGAGAGTTGGTAGTCCTATGGTTCCATTAAGCTCTCCTGGTCAAATGGCTGATGGAAACATGGCTAGCATATCTTCAATGATTCCTATCAACATCTCTCGTGATCTTGGCAGAGTAGAGAATGTCTATATTGGGGCAGAATGTTCCCATGCTGAGATTCTAGAATACACTGAGCTATTTAAAGAATTACGTGATATTTTTGCTTGGTCATACGATGAAATGCCAGGTATCAAACCTCGTATTGTCGAACACGAGATTAAGACTTACCCCAATGCTAATCATATTCGACAATGCTTGCGAGTAGTGAATCCTAGGAAAGCACCCGCGATTAAGGAAGAGATAGAGAAGCTATTGAAAGACAGTTTCATTTATCCCATTCCCCTGATGGAGTGGGTTTCAAACCCCGTTCCATTGGATAAGAAGCAAAGAGCGATCCGCATATGTACTGATTTCCATGATTTGAATCGTGCCTGTCCTAAGGACAATTTCCCCACACCATTTATTGATGAGATTTTGGATGAGTGTGTGGGTAGCGAGGTTTTTTCCTTTATGGATGGCTTTTCTGGATATAATCAGATACAGATTAAACCTGAGGACCAACATAAGACTGCATTTATTTGTCCTTGGGGAACTTTTGCATATCGAAAAATGCCTTTCGGCCTTAAAAATGCCGAAGCTACATTTTAGTGGGCAATGACCTTGATCTTCCACGATCTCAAGTCAATCATCGAAGTATTTTTGGATGACCTTACTACTCATTCTCGTATGAGCATGTGTCATCCCTATCACTTGAGATTGGTATTCGAAAGATGTCGGCACTATTTGGTTGGATTAAATCCTCATAAGTGCATCTTTTGTGTGAAGTCAGGTCATTTGTTATGATTCATCGTTTCTAAAGAGGGTATAACAGTCGACCCTTTGAAGGTTGAGGAAATACTTCAGTCGTCTCCCCTGAAGAATATTCATCATCTTCAATATTTGCAAGGCATGGAAAACTTCTTACAAATATTTGTTGTCAACTTTTCCAATTTGACATTAGAGGAAATTTGGGGTCTAAAATGGGCCTTATAAGAAAACGTGCCAAAAAAGGTTTTTGTGAGTTGGAATTCAAGAACCAATAGAATTTCAATAAAATAAGTCAACCATAATGGTTGAATTGGCATATTTGTCATTAAAAAAAACTACTTT
>LPNX010973453.1:218798-232587 GCA_001517045.1 Pseudotsuga menziesii
ATAGAGGCTTCATGCATCTATTGAAGAAGGACACCCCTTTTTTTTGGGATGAGTGACCCCAGGAGTCTTTTGATGCACTCAAGCGAGCCCTAGCTTCGGCCCTGGTGATGAGTCCCCTAGACTATAGCCGTGATTTCCTACTTTATGTGGTCATGTCTATGGAGACGATTGGTATGGTTTTGGTTCAAGAGGATGAGGAGCTCCAAGAGCATGTCATACACTATCTGATCCAGAACCTTATTGATGAAGAGATTCATTATTCTCATGTCAAGAAGCTTGCTTTAGCTACTGTACATGCGGTTCAACAGTTGAGACATTATATTCTCCTTTTCCAGACCTTGGTTGTAGCCCATGTCAATTCGTTTCAATTCATCCTCACTCGAAGGATGATTGGGGGAAAATATAATAAATGGATTGTCATTCTACAAGAATTCGATCTCGAGTTTGTTTTGGCAAAATCGAAGAAGTCTTTAATTTTTGCAGAGCTTATATCGGATTTCCCGAGCGAGGCTGAGGATTTGGTTTGTGAAGATACGTTTGTTGATGAAAAAATCTTCTTAATCTCAACTATAGACCCATGGTATGGGGATATCATAATATATTTACAAACATTGAAGACCCCTACTCACCTCTCACGAGATGAACGACGATGATTACGTCACGTCTCTAAGAACTACCTCATAGTGGATAACACTTTGTACCACCATGGGGTAGATTCCATTTTATGAAGTTGTTTAACTCATGAAGAGGCTGAGGTAGTGCTAAATGATTGCCATAGAAGGGCGTGTGGTGGTCATTTATCTGGGATTTCTACAGCTCAAAAGATCTTAAGAGCGGGTTATTTTTGGCCATCGATATTTAAGGATTGTGTTGATGTGGTCAATAGGTGCCACCCTTTCCAGGTGTTCACACATAATATGATCTCAAAAAATTCCTTGTTACATCCCATTATCACTGCCGGTCCCTTCACTAAGTGGGGGCTCGATTTTATGGATTTCAACCTAGCTTTTCCTGGGGGGCACCATCACATTATAGTGGCTATTGATTACTTCACGAAATGGGCTGAGGCTATGCCTACAGTAAAATTCAACGGTGAGACAACTGCCCACTTTGTATTCAACCAAATTATTACTCGGTTCAGGATTCTGAAAGAGCTTGTCACTGACTGTGGCTCGCACTTTCAGAACCGTATGATGGAAGAGTTGGTGTCAAAGTTAGGTTACAAGCAAGAGCATTCCTCCTCTTACTACCCTCAAGTGAATCGACAGGTAGAAGCAGTGAATAAATCACTCAAATCCATTCTCTAATGAACCATCGCACAAAGAAAGAATAATTGGCACATCATGTTATATCCTGCTTTGTGGGCATATCAAACCGTTGTTAAGACTGACACTAGTTTTTCTCCATATCAACTTATACATGGAGTGGAGTCGATATTGCATGTTGAATGCGAGATTCCTTCTTTGAATCTAGCTATAGAACTCTTACCAGACACTTCACCATTGGAGGATCGTTTGGTCCACCTTGAGCAACTTGATGAGCAGCGTCGGGATGCCTTGGTGGCTCTAGAAGTCAATAAATGTCGCATAAAGGTCCAGTAAAATAAGTTCGTCCATCCAAGGAGGTTTAGTGAGGGAGACTTGGTCCTTTTGTGGGATCAACCGAAAGAACCCTTGGGGGCAGGGAAATTTAATCCTATGTGGCGGGGTCCTTACGTGGTCAAACGTGTGTTAGAGAAGGGTGCTTATGAGTTAGTGGATTATGAAGGAATGGCCTCAGAGCCTAGAAATGGGCTCTATCTCAAGAAATACTATGCATGATTTTTAGCCAAGGCTGCTTATTGTATGTTAGTGTACAGTTTTGCATAGTTAGGTCTTTTTCTTATCGTGATCGGGTTTGTGATTAGTTTTCGTTTCTTTTGGCAGATGTCAATGGAATCTTCCACCTACATAGGATTCGTGGATGGTGCAAGCCATCACACTCAACACTTAGCCTCTGCTACTTGGGTGATTTATACTCCTATGGGTTAGGTACTATCTTCAGGAGGCGTATGTCTGCGGCCATCTTCCAACAATGTTGCTGAATATAGTGCCATTATTGAGGTTCTACGGGATTCCATTTCATATGGTGTTCGCTCTCTTGAGGTACATCTTGATTTGGAGTTAGTAGTGTCACAGCTGAATGGTTTGTACCATGTTAGAGATTCGATGTTATTGAGAATATTCTTACGTGTGAGATTATTAGAATGACAATTTGACAACATAACATATATACACATTCCAAGAATTAATAATCAAATAGTTGACTCATATGCTAACTATGTGTTAGATTGGCATTTGTTTCATTCACAGTAAATTCATCACAAACACAATTTTTACACATGTAAATAAATAAACCGATCACCATAAAACTTTTTATATAAACATCCAAAAATGTGATAGTGCATAGTGTCATGATACAAAATTGGGGCTCTCGAGCCACCAACATATAATACATGGTAATACAAAATTTATAGACTTCCAGGTATCTAATCCTATGGAGGAGGAGGAGGGTTGTGATCATGGAAGGTCACTACAGCTCTAGCTAGCCGTTGGAATAATCGCACCCATGCGCGTGGTACACCCACCACCTGGTGTTGCATAGCCTTAGGCAAGTCCTTGACTTGCGCCATGGGAACCCTATGTGTCAACCTCACAAAATTGGTATGAATGCTCTGGAGCGTCCGCTCCGCATCCACACCTGTGATATCATCTCCTCTTCCCCTCCGTCTATGATGAGGGAAGCCTTCTGGCCACCATGGTCCCACATTTGCACACAAATGGTAGATGTCACTATGTATTGTCATGCAAAAATATGTCTTTTGATTCCATACAATCAGAGAACACAAAAAAATTAAATAACTCAAAAAGGTTTAAAAAGAGAGGGTCGAGATTCGTTACCTATATCACCGTATGCCAATCCTGGTGGTAGAAGCATGTCCGGGTCCCCCCAGAAATCTATCCCCGCATAGGGGTAGTCATCGATGGCAAATATCTATCATCGTCACCATGGAAAGAACTCAGCTTGATATGGGTTGGCCACCCTACCACCCCCCAATCTGCGCATCGCATCTTCCCAACGTCATTGGGCCGGATCTCAAACCCTGTGAAGAGGAAAATCCACTCTGGGGCTCAATCCTAGAACACACTAGAAGAAAAACGTGCTCAGTATACTGCTGAAACTAAAGTTCTGCACTCTTCCTGCCTTACACTCACTGAGCTGATGTTTCATGCTGCTCAATAGTGTAGTGCTCCAGTCATAAATCGTGGGTCTCATGCACTCCACTGCATAGAACATCAGAGGCCGTGAGGCCTGGTGGAGTGATGCCAAGCCTAGTATCCTGCCCAATGTCAATAGTATGGCCTTTAGGCCCAGCACCTGTATAGCATTGGTAGGGACATGACTCCCCACCTTCTCTATGTTTGGATAGTAGTACAGTGCAATGTACTCATTGATAGTCAAGCCACCTCTTGGCCCAACATGAGAATGAAGGTTCACTACTTCCCCTCATCTAGAAAGCCCTGTAATGAAGTATATGTCCTCCACCTCTATAGTGAGGGACATCCCATCTATCTGGAAGGACTCTGAGTCTGGATCCCAGTAATCCACCAGCATATGTAATAGTCTTGGTTTGGCCCTCAAACCACCTAGACACCAAAACTTGTAGAGTCCACATGCACGTAGAGCTTGTTGAGCCATTAGATCGTCCCTTACTGCTTCCTCTACTTCACCATGTTCATGCTCTCTCCACTCTAGGACCATCCTGCATAAGAAATTGCAAATTTTCCCACTATATTATTGAAAAAACATTATGCGTGGCCTCATATGCGACTGTTTTCAAAACAGCCGCATATGTACACGGGTTTGGGGGAATTTCCCGCATATATCCATCCTTATACGCGGAAAAACCCTCGATTTCCGTGTGGGTCACAGCACCCATTTTAGTTTGGCCTGGAAAGCTTAATTGACCATGGAATTTGATAAAAATTGCATCAAAATGAAAGAGAAGAGCATGGATTAATACCTGGAATAAACAGTAGTGGATTCCGTCGGCTGGATCTCCTGGAATTCGCTATGGAAAATCTGAGCTCAAATGGGTAAAAGTTTCAAATGTTTTATAATATTTTGAATTGTTTACTATTTGTAGAAAATTTTCAAATATTTGAAATTTTTTACCCCCTTTCCTATAGTTTCGACATTTTCTAACCATTTTGGACCGTTTTTGACATAATTCATGATGTAGAGGACCTTTTTCAGCGTCGTTTCAGCCGTTGGATTGAATCGTTCATGCCGATCTCAGGTATCATGTCTAAACTGGCATATAGGTTAGGTTTCATCATTGTTTTCATTTTACATGACCTTATGACCATTTCATCATAACCTTAGGTACGAACCCACTCTATTGTGTCATGGAACCTTCTTGTTGCTTTAGAAGTAGCATGATATGAGTGGTAGAGCTTCACCTTACATGGGTACCCTAGTTAGCGCCTTATTTTCATTTGGTGCCCATGCTGACATTTTCTCCTTTAGGGTGTGGGAGTCCATTGTATAGTACTGCCATGACATTTTGCAAGAGCCTCATACTCCTCTTGATCTTTTGTTGGCCTATTTCCCTCAGGAATCCCTCATGTCAAGTTGTGAATGCATTATCATGAGATTTTCCTACCTTATTGAGCTTTATGCCGGCTTCCCTGACATTGCATTTCAGCCATATAGCCCGTGCTTGTCTCATGTCTAGCCATGCAGAGCCATTTTTTATATCCTTCGCAACTTGTTTCCCTTTTTAATAGGAGGGGATTTTCCCCTGAGTGTCGATATCCTACACATGTATCCTTGCATTGAGCATAGGTATGTTCCACTACTTGGAACTAGTTTGTTTTCCCTTATGACACTTGTCTCCTCCTAGTCTGTAACTATAAAGCAATTTTATTCTTTTTCAAGATTTTTAAATAATTGAAAAAGTCCAAAAAAAATCAAAAAACCAAAAAGCCAGATAAGGAAAGATGTTATCTGTGGCAGTTTTCGAGTCATGTCACCTTCAAATAGAGCATTGTATATCACATCCATTGGTTGGGTTATAGTTTGAATTTAGGAGCTGTACTCGTTTATTTGAGTTTATCCCCACCGACTGGTTAAGCTTCCAGTTCCTATGGAGCCTCGTCGATGCCTCTTGTGTCGCAGAGATGTCCTAGTTTGTATATCGAGTCTATGTTGCCTCTATTCAGTCACTATACACCATTATGATCTTGTTTAAAGGAAGTTGAAGCCTGAGTCGGCCATTCCTCAGTTATCTTGACTTTGCATGTCAGCCATTCCTGGTACAGTTACTAGTTCATGCACCTTATGATCGAGTCCTTCCACATTATACAGCTTTGATGAGTACCTCATGTTGGATGATGGGGGATGCCTTAATTCCCTCCTTCCAACCAATTTCATCCCATCGAATTCAGATCATTTATTCGGGGATTGGAATCTAGAGTCAGTTTGAGTGCGTTGAGACTTGCAGTCATCAGTGGCAGATTCTCTCGCCATCGACAGTCTTTGGGAATACATCAATGTCCCCTGATCGATGGATCCTCTCAAGTGTTCGACCTCAACACCTTTACTCACACTTGTTAGTTTGCACTCTAGTACCTTGATTCCCATTTTCATTATTGGTGGGTGATCTCGTGTTTGTTAACGGTATACATCAATGACCGGTAATCAGACGATGGACTACTATGTTCGACCTCGACACCTCTATTCACATAGTAGGACATGTACTCGTAGCGGTTTGTGTAGAATACTTTCCAGATTGGTGGCATCTTTTATATGCTACCTCCTTGATCATGCCATTGTTCATGAGATTTCAGCTCTCGTGAATTGATTCCAGTATATGTCAAACATTTCCAGCCATTATGGAGATCTTTATCTATTATATATCTTCAGCCATTATGGAGATCACGGTCCTTTGTATATCTTCATCATAGAGATTCTGATCTATGTATATTGTACATGGCGATGACCACTTATGTGATATATTGTATCATGCCTATTCATGGCCATTGTACTCTTATGTATCCAGGACTACTAAATGTATTTCCAGTTATGTGCAGAGTTTTATTATTGTACTATGCTGATTGGGTAGCTGGTCTTCCATTTGGTATCCTTCATCACACCACTTTTGGGATGGACTTATAATGTATTTCGACCATCGTATGACCCCTCTGACCTCACACATTAGGGGGCATCTGTTATAGTTGATTTTACCACTCTAGGTGAATCACACTTTGTATGTCCTTCCCCTGTCCTGTTGCAGACTCCTTAGACCCCGTGGTCCTTTGATGTTCCTTTTATCATCCCTAAAAACATGTGAAAAATGATACAAGCGACTTTTAAACCTATAATCGTGTATATACGCGTGTTTGACCCCTAAAACTGCGTACATTGGGATGTGTACAAAAATCCAAATCCTTTTGGATTTTTCCTTGACATGGATTTGACTCACTTGATTCCTGACCTTCCCTATGCCTTGAGATCATTTGTATTTGACCTTTCATTACCCCTTTGAAAAGCTATATAAGGAACTCTATGGTACATTGAAGGCATATGAGAGAATTGAGAGCAAAGAAACTACAGTCCATTGTTGCCGGAACTTATGCTTGAGTCTGCATCCCTTTGTCCCTTGGAGCACTTTTGTGTTCTTCCCAAGATTGCCTTTTGGTTGTGAGATTGCTATCGAGAGATGGAGGATTGAGGTGGTGGAGGCCCAAGTGGGGGATTCAGTTTCTCTGGTTCGTAGACGTGCTGTCAGAGGTTGTATCTATTGTAATCTCTGATTTATATTAATAGAAATATCTTTTTCTGTCCAATAATGTGTGTTTGAATAAATATTTTATCCATGGGATTATTTCAAATTCTTATACATTGTTTATTATATATGCTAGAATACATCTAACACCATGATATATAGTATGCTTGTATTGTTTACTTGTTGTTGAGGAAGTAGTTTATCAATTCAAGCTAAAGTTGGAAAGCTCAACAGGGATGTACTTCAACCATTCGGAATAAGGTACAAGGTCTGATCCTTTAGTGTTAAACATTTATTTTCTATTGCATATTGGAAAAGATTGATTTCTGGAGTCAAGCTGTCTATTGTGGTACCCCAAGCCATAGGAATTTCTCTCCATAACAATCACCATCACAATGCATTACCCCAAGAAGAACATAGGAGTGTAGCCATGTGATATTGTATGTTTCAACGTTTACAGTCTGTTTAATAAGATTTTATGTATCAATGTTTAAGTCTGAGATACAAGGCCTTGCAACTGATCCCAAATATCCATATTTTCAAATTTCACAGTTCTTAAATTGCCATTCAATCGCCAAATCATTATCTGGGCCTGTAGAAGTGAAGCCACTCTATACTGCACTACAGACTGAAACTTGAGATTGAAGAGAAACATGTGAGGAGGTCTAAGAAATTGAAGCTTAAATTGAATTGGAAAGGCTGCAAACCCATCACAAACATCACTACTCCAGCAAAGATTTAGAGATCTAACTAATCCATAAGCAGTCCAAAAAATACCATGCATTGGTCTTTTCGAGTTCAGGAAAACATTAACTTGTTCTTTCCCATAGTAACTCCATTTTTGTTTTAGATACCAATGATAATTACCGAAACCCCAATTTCAGTTGCTATACAACTCTTCATCTCTCACCTATGCAGCTGGCAGCTCTGAGTTATAGTTCTACTTCAACAACTCAATTTTGACCAAAGAGCCCCCTAAAATGGGCATTCACACGAGAGTTTTCTAGAGTTATTGTCCAATTCATACACTAGTGGAAAATGAGAGATTAGTGACCAAAAAAATGACCAAAATCCACATATCAATGACCACTTTTGGTTTGGCGATCGCTGGTGGCTAATTTGCGGTCTTTTATTACATGACCAAAATTGGTCATTTTTATTTTGGTCATTTATAGCTTGTCGGTTGGTAATTAATTTGGTCATTAATTTGGTCATATATTTGAATCAATGACCAAATATATGACCACATTTATGACCAAATTAATGACCACATGACAAGCTAGGTTATGACCAAATTTGGTCACGTAATAAAAGACCATAAATTAGCCACCAAAACTGATTTTTGGTCATTGATATGCGAATTTTGGTCATTTTTCTGGTCATTTATATCTCAATGTTTGGCCACATATCTCTCAATTATTGGTCATTTTATTTGTGAAGTTTGGTCATTAATCTCATTTATCGGTCACTAATTTAGTATTTTTAGTCGCTTTATGTATGGTCATTATATTTTAGTAGTTTTAATGTTGTCCATTATTAATCAATATAAATTTTAATTTGATATTACGTTTAAATTAAAAAAAGAATCATACATTTATTCTCATCTAATACACATGCGAATTATGCAATGTCACATTATAATTAATTACAACACTTGTAAATAATATCTAATACACATGTAAATCATGCAATGTCACATTAATTAGTTAATAATTACAACATTGGTACATAATATAAAGTACAACCATATATATAAGTTTTAAACCACAAATTATATTATATGAAATGTCAAAAGTATTACAATAAATATGAGTTTTCTCAAAAACACATATTAATTTCCATATAACTTTACAGGAAAATCATCACTTTTCAAAATATTACAATGGTTAAACCATCATACTTGCACTTGGTTGC
Organism: Pseudotsuga menziesii; assembly: GCA_001517045.1. Taxonomy (NCBI): domain Eukaryota; kingdom Viridiplantae; phylum Streptophyta; class Pinopsida; order Pinales; family Pinaceae; genus Pseudotsuga; species Pseudotsuga menziesii. Next base: position 227,542 of record LPNX010973453.1, read on the forward strand.
AAAACCATACTTAGATCCCACGTCAGTAGCTTCAAAACCACACTTAACAGCTTGAAAGCCTCAACATCAGGGTCTTCATACTGAATGACAAATCCTCAGTAGCGGGCTCTTCATACTCAATGGCCCACTTATAAGTTAAGGTCACTCCTACAAAATCCAATAAAAAAATATCACTTGTAAAATAGAAAAAAAATGAAGCAAATTATTTATCTTGTTCAACAGCTAACAACAATAACCAAGATCATGTGCAAAATAGAAAAATCTAATCTAACAAATTCAATTTAAGAATTGGTTAAAATTAAACTTGAATGGCTAAATATGCAACTATTTAGTACCTAATAAAAGTAAAACTCAGCTCTAAACCAGGAAATGGATTTCAATAGGAAATATAATCAACGAATCCACAAAACAATTATGCTCAACTACACAGGTAGAAACCTATATACATAGTGCAATCTGTGAAGGAGTTCACCCCTATATGTCATGTGGTTAATGAATAACATGACAACTATGGAAACTGATGAATGATTTAAGAAAGTCTCAAATCCAACGCCTTAGTGAAAAAATGGGTGCATACCTCCTATGCCTTAGTGAATACGTGTTGGTGGAGACCTCCTATGACTTAGTGAAAAAATGGGTGCATAACAAGCATATAGGTATGTATGTCTGAACCACCAATATTTGCTATCTGATAATAAAAAATCCACAGATAGGCAAAGAGTTCAAATCTTGGGGGTCACACTGATCCTAGAGTTCCTTGAGGATGTAGGCAGGGTGCTACTGTAAAATTCAAGTAGATAATTTGAACTTAATTAAATCTCCATATATCTATCTTAACCCTGAATCATTATTGCTTAGTGTGGAGTTATATGGATCTATGATTTATTTTGACACGAAATTTTCTTATAATTTGATTTTTTTCAATTTAACTTTTAATGTTAAATAAGCTACATATCACCTTTAGCTCATGTTCCCTTACTATAGGAGAAGGGTGTCCGCCAAACTGTAAGGAATGCGTCAATATTACTGAAAACAAATTAAATTACCTTTTCTTTTGTAATTAATTAATTTATATCAATTAATGACTGCAAGGTTTATCACATTTACTTATTTACTTAAAGTACCAAGAAAATTAATTTTGATCTAACATGAATCGATTAACAAATAGAATCCTGAATTGGGTTAATTCTTGACTACATCTTTGTCAGATATGAAATGAAAGCAGCACTATACCCTGTGTTGCACAGGTTGGGTGTTGGTGCATGTATAACTACATCAAGGGTTAAAGCTTTTAAACTATGAACAAATTAGTGCAACACTGAGTATAATTAGAGTCTGGATAGAATCTATGAAACTATCACTAGACACAAAACCTAGTGCTAATTGCAAATTAGTTTTCTTTTAGCAACTTGTCTAAACCATCTATAGCATGATCAATACGACAGTAAATGAGTTGACATGTCAGACAAATAATAAAACTTCAAGGCAATCTTGTGCTCTCCTATGAAGTTATGACCTTTCTTACCAAATGAATAAAATAAATAACACACCCATAAAACTAAAAACAACTAACCACAAAACAAGAAAATGAACAATGAAACGAGGATAATACAATACAATATGATTTGTCGACAAGATTTGCAAACTTAACTATTCATTGAAAAAACAAAGTACCTGTGACTTTGCAACATCAACAACTTTAGCACATCCCTTAAGTTCTTCCATTTCCCTACAATCCTCTTCAGCTTTTTTAATATGATTTACAGCTGCAAATAAAATATGTCCCACAAGAAGGACAATTACAAATATGCTGAGAGATGTTCCGATGGCTGAAATAGGTAGCTTTGGGTTATCTGAGAATCTGTAATAGCCACAAATAATAGGTCTTGAGAAAATATTTAAGACTTAGCAATTATACCTTATCAAAAGCAACAAGGACTTCGTATTTTTCCTTGTCAAAAGGAAACAACTGATAGTACATTGAAATTAAACCAAGTAGATACCTTGTGTCAAATTCAATATTCAAAGAAGGATTCAAAATCCAACCCCATAAAAATGATTTGAAGGAACTCAAATTCAGGGACAATATGACTTCCTCACAAACATATCATGCAAAAATTCACAAGAAATGCCATTTGATAAAAATCCTTACAAACCATTGACTATTAAAAATTCCTCCTAAACCCTAAACCAGCCTCAAGGTCCTCCTTCAAGGCTGCACGTTTGAGATCCACATAATTGGTGAAATACCTTGTGAGAAGATTGTTCATTTTGTTGAACTATTCAAATATCAATTATCATATTAGTCAAATATGTTTAGTGTTCTGAATAATGGTAAGAAGCAAAACCACAAAAAACACTACATTAAAATACTGATGCAACCAAAAACGAAATTCGTAATACACTAAAAACGAATTATGATTTACCTGTGGCAATGATAAGAAAAGTGAGTATGATCAAGATTGTAACCCTTGATTGTTTTCAATTGCACCTTTGTACTTGTTTATTCTTGCTAACTGCAACGACACAGAGTAATGCTTAATCAAATGGAGTCTCAACAGTGTTTTATTTGTCTGAAAATATTGTGCAATTTCTAGCCTATATGAAAAATAGGTTGGGCATTAAACACTAAAATTTTTGACATTGAAACAGGGAGGGTTGAGAACTGAGAGAACTTTCAAACCCATATGAAATTCTACAATATGCAGAAAAACATGGCAAATAGACATGGAAAATAGTTTCCAAGATGATATTTACAATGGCAATGATATTTCAGAAGTCAGTGTGAGCATGTAAAAACTGAGCAGTAAAAGGCAATCAAGTAATGTGTCAATATAATTCAAATTCATTATTTCCAAATGACGAAGAAAAAAGGATTATAGTGAAATTGTGTTCCAATAATCTATTGGTTAAGATTAAGATAAATGAAGATCTGGAAATGTCTTGAGCAAAACGTACTTGTGATAATAACCCAGACATTTGTGTGAAACACTTAAGTTGTGGTGACCACAAAGATGGCTTGCAGAACATTGGTAATGCTACAGTGATTTTTCAGACATTGAGCATTACAAAAAAATTGAGTACAAATGTGAGGTCAGTGACCCCCAATAAAGAAGTGTTTCTTTCCAATAGGTTGAAGTCCAGTAACAACCATTAAAGGAAAACAATCAAGGATTGATGAATGTTGAATGCATGAGACTTCGAAGGAAGAGAATCAGTTCTAATTATGAGATGCAGAAAAATTTGTCAATGAGCTCCAGTGGAATTATGGTTTGAAAATCAGCATCAGTGACAAAGATGAAGACATCACCAATGGAAGATTATGATGGCCAACACTTAAGCAAGAACACTCAATCATATCTAGCTTGTGGTCTATTTTCTTTCACTGACTTAAACATGTGAACCTTGAAAGTCTCATTATTATTATGTGATAAAATTTATGAAGTGGGTGGCGATTTTATGAAGGGGTTATGAAGTTGTCATTAGATAGTCCTAGTTAATAAGTAACTTGGATCATTAGATGAATGGTCATGATCCCCAACCATCTGCTACTTGGATCTCTGTGTATAAAGCAACCCTCATATTGAATTGAGCTATCATTGCAAGTTGAGGCATTCTCATTGTATACTGTGTGCCATACCTCCATCTCTGTTATCCATGTGTGCATATTTACAGACACAGACTGCAACACACGAGTTGTACTAAGAGCCTCAAGATGATTCCTTCGTTCGTTGTATGATATTTATGATTTTTTTCTCTTATTTATAAAAGTTGTGTGCACACTATTTCTAGATTAAATTTTTTAACATTTCTAGATTAATTTTTTTAACAATCGTTCCAAACTTATATCTTTGAGTGGATCCACTCCCAAAACTGTTCACTTTTATCTCTACAAAATTCCCATTTGGTTTTATTAAGATAGTCACTTGGGGTCACCAAACTAGAATGTTTTTTTCTTTTGTAGCATCAACTACCAAGCTCGTATACAGATTACCAACAACAAATATTTAATTGCTAGTCACCATTCCTGAAAAACATCAATTATATATGGAGGTAACTGAATAATGCCAGCTGTGTTTTATCAATTTGTCTCTTATTTACAAGTTGAATGTTTTCATTTAAATTTTACTTTCAATCAGATCTTGATTTTAGATATGCATAGATCATCTATAAATTGCCCTGTTTATGTAAATTTTATAGATTGAAACTACATGTTTGTGTCCATTGTTTTTTATTTATCTGATGGTTAAGCATGAAACTCAGTTACAACTCAAGTAAAACCATAGCAAACAACTAGCCACAATATATTTTGGATTATTTACAAACAAAACTACTATACCTTTTTGAAGGCGGAAAAATCTTCCAGCTTAATAGATGGTAAGTTCTGAAGGCATCACGAAGGTGAACCTGATGCCCACTTAAAAGCGAGATGATTCTCTGCAGAGATGAAAATCGATAACAGTTGAACAAATGGAAAAAGGTTGGAAAAAACAAGATAAAGAACAACATATTTAATTAATTCATATAACTATACTTTTCAATATACATGAATAATCATAGAGTATTGTTTAGTCGTCCTCATTCCTCAAACATTTAATTGGAAAAGGAAAGATTTCAGTTATTTAACCTCAGCATTACTATTTGTCATATAATTACTAGAGTCAGCTGGCAATACGGCCCATCCAATTTGTAAGGTATCTCCTCTGTTGCTGACATTCAGAATGTTAACCTGTGTTTGCTTCATGTTTGCAAAAATATATATCCATAAATTGTCACTCTTGAAAACATGAAATGAATAATCTATGACTTGCTTCTAAACAGTAAAATTTTGAAACTGTCAACAAGTATTAAGGATTTTTTGACTGCCGAAAACAATCATTTAACAATCTTTTCACTTCATTGGCAGGGTTTCTGTTTCACCCGATAAACAGCAACTTCCAGCTCCCATGCCATATCCTTTTTGAATTCAGTCGCAAGGGACCTGAAAGCCTTAGGATTAACAGTCAGAGACATATATAGTTCTATTCCTCCAATTTCCTGATACAC
>LPNX010973499.1:0-10553 GCA_001517045.1 Pseudotsuga menziesii
CACATCTGCTCCTGCAAACCGAGGCAAGCTCTCCAAACTTTCTTCATCTGGATGTGACCTCCTGGTGTATAACCTTTCATTATAGAATTGCTTGGAGGGGAGAGGATTTGGATATGATGTTGCTCTGCGTAAAGCCTTCTTATTGTAGTCATCTATGTAATTATACGGCGCCCGGTCTTTACTTTTCAGTATATCTTTGTTCGAGCCACGATAAGGTGTGAGGTCATTGTCTGAATCATCTAGTAAAGAATCCATAGCCCATTGACTGTCTGATGAACTTGTCGTTCCATTTGAACTGTCACATGACGAAACAGATGAACTTCTTGAACGTGGACGCCGTATGCCATGAAAAGTATGAGAAGCAGATCTTTTGTATTCTGGTAAACTGTTAACAATTTCCTGTTCTTCCCCAGATATAGAGCGATGTCTGGTAGGACTATTACTAGCACCACTTCCTGTCTGTCTAAATGGATGTGACAGGCCCGGGGTGCAACACTTCAATGTATAACTACGCCGGCGTATTGGAGAATTTTTTGGACCTAAAATTTGTGCGGATACGGTTGATCGTCTTGGTGGCTCAGAGCTTCTCTTGGGTGAGGTAGAAGACGATCGATAAGGAATTCGGGTGACATTAATAGGACTTGAATCTCTTGAACGAGGCGGCCTGAAAAGGTTTTTAAAGGACTCAGAAAATGACCTTACTCTTCTTGTCACAGGTTGTTGCCGCTTCTTCTCCTCCTGCATTACCATTGATGCTGTAAATGTTTTTGAGTCCATCATGCAATTAAACTAGCTAGTTGAAGTGAAAATGAAATTTCCTTATTTTCCACAAGAAATACGCGGAGGGCAAAAAAAGGGACCCAAGGGCTGACAATATTCAGCAGTATCCTACTTATTGTACTCTAAATTATATACTTATATGCCCCATAAGTGAGTTTTGAATTTACATATTTCCATGAAGGGCAATGTTTTTTGATATATACATGAACAAACTTATCGAGAGAAAGCTTATATAATACTTTCTTGCGGTCCAACTCTTATGATCTCATTTTCAGGAAGAGGAACGTGCTCTATTTTGTCAAGTAAGTCTTTCATTATATCTTCATGCATTTTATTACGCATATCAATAGTCTCTACAACGGAGCCTTCATGAGATAAAATCTCCAGTTTGCATGGAACGCTTTTTTGCTTGTCTTCGTTCTTTATCCTTATCACGTCAAACTTCATTCTTGGATTATAGAACTGCAAAGTGGGTAGGTAGTTATGCCAAAAAACTCTGGCACCCATATGTCCATTGTGGTTTTTCGTTTGAAAAGTCAATCTAAGACCTGAGTATTTTTTAGGATCGACTAGAATCTGCGGTAGTCTGGTAGTGGCGCTAATTTTATTCAAAAATTTTAACTGTTGTGCAACCTTAGACATCTTCTTATTGTAGCAGGCTCACTTATGTTATACTGTTCTTCTATTAATGAGTTTTATGGCCGATTCTTACAGATATCCTGTTTTCCCTGGGTGAAAAGTCCTAGATCACTTTGAACGTCCCAGTCTTCTGAGGACGCAAATGTAGTCACAATATGGCGTATATGAATGCTCCTTTGTTTATCTGTATATACCCCTATTGAATAGACGTATGTAGATATATACATGTACATATATGCATGTGTCACTTTTTTATCATGGCCCTGTTAGACTCACCAAGAATCTATAACCAGGTTTGTTTGTGCTTTTTCTTGTTCTTGTTTTTACTTTTATTGATTTTTTTTTTTTTTTCAATTACAATTATCCCACTGAACCTCCTTAAAATTCTTTCATTAAATCCATATATGGATCCTCCCCTTGAATTCCATAGTTGAATTCCTCTTCAGGGTATCTGTCAAATTGAGAAGTGTCACCTTGGCCCTGTTGGATTGGTGGTTCGTACGGCGTTTCTATGTATCTTGCTAACAATTTCTCCCATATCACTTCGTTAAACCACGGATGGTTCTTGACATCTTCACTTCCATTTTGTAAGTTACCCAACCTTTCACTTAAGTCTCTGGTAATTAGCTTCTTCAATAAGTCCTGCGCGTCTGGATGGAAAAATGGTGGGAACTTCAATTCGGCGTTCAGTATATTTTCGTAAGTTTTCATGGTGTTCGAATTGTAAAATGGAGTGTATCCGGCAAGCATTTCATAGATTAGCACACCAAAACTCCACCAATCCACTGATTTATTATACGGTTTTGTACTGACCACTTCCGGCGCTATGTAATCTGGTGTGCCACATAATGTGTATGTGACATCGGGAACGTATTTTGCGAAGCCAAAGTCGGTTATCTTGATATGGCCGTTTTTATCTAGAAGGATATTTTCTGGTTTCAAGTCTCTATATGTTATATCCTTACTGTGCAAATATTCCAACGCTAAGCATACCTCTGCGGCATAAAATTTGGCTACTGGGTTGGGAAATCTTTGAGATTTACGTAGTAAAGAAAATAATTCACCACCTTCAATGTAGTCCATTACCATGAAAACTTGCTGAGAATCTTGGAACGTTCCCCACATTCGAATGATGAATGGATGTGAAACAATTGAAAGCATTCGGCGTTCGTCATTGGTGTGTTCAACCTGCTTCAGCTTCACTATAGTGTGCTTTTTCAATGTCTTCAAAGCGTAAAACCTCCCATTGTGATTGGAACGAATTAGGTGAACTCTCCCAAATGAGCCAGTTCCCAAAGTTCTTAAAATCTGAAAGTCACTTAGGGAATACTTTCCTGAGGTATCTCTATATTGTAGCATTGGTTTTTTAACCAAACAAATACCTGCAGACGCTTCTTCTTTCAACTTTCCGCTGTTTCTTCCATTTATCTCCACGGGTGTGTTGGAAGAACATTCCTCATGCACCGAATGTGCGTTTACAGGAATGTCTTGTCCAACGTTATCTGGAGTTGTTTCTGTCTTGGCAGTAATGCTTAATTTCCTGATTTCATTGTTGTTCATGGGATCAACATACATTTTGTGCAGGCTCGCTCTTTCCTTGTACAACCACCGATATACAATATGATTAATGTATTATTCAATAATATACGTGAAACTTTCTTATTGCTTAAAGAGTGATCGCCTATAAATTTTCTCCGACGACTGCACAAAGTGTCTCGTATGTCCACTCGAGTTTCTTACCGATAGAAGTAATAAAGCAGACAAAACTTTTAAGATCAGCTGGTAAAAAGTGTCTTTTCTTTCCATATTCTCATTGAACACAACTTTATTTTTCAATGGCATCGAAGAAATCCCGTAGCTGAAGCAACGGAAAAAAAATACCGGAAACTGCATAATGAGGCTATTCACTAAAAAGAAAGTGGTTCACCAGTATGCGTCGGAAACGTCATATAAATGTATATATGTATATGTACATATATATATATATATTAGTGAGTATTTAAATGTATATCAAGTTTTGATAAAGATTGCAACTTGGCTTGAAATAAACGCATTTTTGCGCACCAGAGAGTATCTGAAACGTTGACGCAATTTTGCAAAAATGCATAGTCGCTTTTCTTCAGACCTTCTTAAAACACTCGTACCTGGAACGACTTTTTGAAGAATGAAGTCGTTGTCCTCTTGAAAAAAATAGTAAATGATACGGTTGATCGGCCGGTGGCCACCGTCGTGACAAACCTAGGAACTCAATTAGGACCATGGCATATAAGTATATGTGGTCCAAGCTTCGCTGTGTAGGCCGTAATTTTGCCGGCATTTACTATATTGTTGACGAATAAGTGATAGATTTGCCATATTTATCCCTCCTAAAGCTTGGTAAAGGGAACTATCTGAGATGGATAGCTTGAAGAAAAAAAAATACTTGCTGATGGACCTCCATGTACAACTTTTGAAATAGTTGGGACATTAAATGGAGTATGGTATGCGGTTATAAAAGTAACTCCCCGAAGCTCACTTAGAGAAGAAATTGTCTTGCTAAGGTAATAGATCTTGGAAAGTTTAAACAATCGTCAATTTTTTCGCTCCTTAAGCAATTGATGTTGTTGCGTTATTTTCTGGCAATGACGACTGGCAGGTCATAGAGACCTACCCAAACCAATAAAGTCTCAAAAATTCCACTTTTCATCAAAAACTAAGGAATTAGTCTTCCTGCGGGCAGTGAATGCTTTTATCGTTATGACTTTAGTGCAAATTGTAGATATTTCGAATGCTTTTTGCATTTAAAAATGAAAATCTATGGCCATTTCTTGTTTTAAACTCATTGAACTTTCAAGGTAAATTCACGAGCAATATATTGGCATTGTCACCACGCTACAATTCGGTAAGTTTCTCGATTCAAACTAGTAAATACAACTATTGGAAGGGCACCCGGTGCTAAGGCGAGAAAACTGCTGATTGTGTACATTATTAGGTGTGATTAGGAAAAATGAACGCGAATAGTAATTTATTTCAAAGATGTGCTTTTTTTTTTCGCTGTTACAAGACCTGCTATTAAAAAATTCACTAGCAAAAATTGCTAGTATAAAGCTATTGAAGTACTTGATGAGTTTAAATTTTTCCTTGCCACCATTTCTTTCGACAGGAGTACTTTATCGAAAAGATAAAGGCAAAAGTTATATATTTTTAAAAACGCTCCAAATGGATAGTACTTAGACAAAGCTCAAGTAATGTATTCCTTAATGTGTCAAAATTGGCCACTATGGTTGTGATTATATTTGAATTAAACTCGTGAGAGTGTTGAAATATTCAATTCAGTATCATTAAATGCCTCTTTTGTTTGTTAGTTCGAAAATGAGAAATTGAGACATAAAATACTGTCTTCAAACAATCGGAAAATAACACATTGATTTACCATCACAGAAGATTTTTACCTCAGTACAGTGTCGGTGGCCAACGTGTAAAGACTTCTTATATATCCGAATTTTTTTCTTTTCAGATTTATTTTTTAGAATGAATTCCAAGACCTTGATTCCCTTATTCTTTTCTCCGCAATAGTTGCCTGCTAACTGGGCATAACTTAAAAGAAGCAGATAATAAGATAACCGGAAAAAACAGGAACATTTTCTTTGATACATTTCTACTAACTTGAATAAGGTTATAGGTTAGTATTTCCCCTTGATTTTGCCTCCTTTGAGGCATTTATAGAATTATTCAACAGGTAGATTGCCCCTGTCTTTCTTAATATACATATAGGAAAATATATACATAGCGGTGGGTATGTGAATCTATTGTGTTTTTTTGGTTTTATCCTGTATGATGACATTTTTTAGCAACACATGACCGAGTACTTCCAAAATAAGCATGAACAAAGATGATAGGATCGCCAAACAATAGTTGGAAATGGTTATGCCAATATCCAACCACGACCCCTCCGTTCTTAAAAGGTAGAAAAAATTCAACGACAGAATATCACTCATGGAAATAATTAATGATGAGATTGTGTAGTCCTTGAAGTTAAGTTTTAAATTCAGTATACCTAGGCATGTGGACAATAGCCCGTAGGGAATTATCAATTTCAACATCAATAATGCGCCCATCAGGAAAGGATCAAAAATTGGCAACAATCTACAAACAGACTCCAATGAAAATGAAGAGATTGAAGCGACGTTACCAGTTCCAAAGAATGCGACTTGAAGTAAAAAGAACCCGATTACTGAAACTCTTAGCACTTGTAACCAATTTTCATCTTTTTGGGTCTTCATTTCTTTGATTTTGTTCTCAATTTCAATCCATTGTACCATGTAACTAGTGAACAAGAAGTAGAAAAGGGATTCGAATGATATAGTCAAAATGATAAAGGATGGTGCGAAGGTTAAATAAATGATCAATAATCTCACTTTGTAATCATTGTTGGGCTTCCTATAATGTAAAATTGGCATTACAAAAAGAGATACAAAAAAAATTATCCATCCAGCGACCTGTGACTCTCTTGGTAACCCTTGTCTTAGCTGTAAAGAGATAACTGAACGATGAGTAACCGCCAACATGGCAGCCACCAAGGAAATTTGAATGGCAAATATAGCACGCGTGTAGGAATTTATCCTGGAATGTATTTTGTAAAGAGCATAAAAGGCACTGAGAATGATTAATAACCCTGCTAGATGTATCTGGTTCAAGTCCTCGATTTTAACAGCGTCAAATAAGGTAAATGTAGATAAAAGAACACTAGTTATGATCCACAATATATTCACGGATAGCTCTCTCACCCCACAAATAAACGGGTAAAACGCCAATATATTTGTAATTAGTGTAAACGTCCATCTATGGAAAAATCCATATACAATTCCCTCATAAACTGAAATAATGGAGATTGTTATTAAAACTCTTTTCCAAGGAGAGGTACCTTTGAAGAATTCCTTGATACCTGAACGTAGTACGGATCTATTTGTAAAAATATAGCTCCAAAAGTATAATGGGAAAAGAAGGTACATGTAAAAATTGAACGGAGAATGTTGGTAGAACAAAATCCAATTTAGTAAAATTCCTATGGAACCAAATACTGCATGGCTTAATGGTGACGCTTTTTGGTCATCAATTACATTCTCTAATATGAATGATTTCAAAAATATTATAAAAGAAAAAAAGATCCACCCAACAAACCCAAATGTAACAATAGTTCTAATGAATCTCCAATTATAGGTTGTCAAATAATGTAAACCTTCCAATGTTATCTGCATTAATTCCTCTGTAAGGGTGATTGCTTCTTGTTCCAAATAGTTTTCTCCTTCAGATATACGCTGAATTAAGGTTTCTATCTCTTCTAAGTAATGTGAATGAGACTTTTCAACAAACTTGAAGTATTCCTTATAAAAAAATTGAGAGTCTGTTACCTCATCTTGCTTGACTAAGTACTGCTCTAAAATGCTTCTTGCGTTGTTGTACAATGCGGCAAGCTTGTCACTTTCTTTTCCATCGATATATGCTATTGGTAACTCACCAACTGAATTTTTAGGATAGTTCACACCAATCAAGTATGACATTAAAGAAGCAATATCTGCTTGCTTGACATCATTTCTTTTAATGCTCGAAAGCTCCCAATTTTCAGTATAGTTGTCGGATACCGGAAAAGGATTATGTACTGGTTTATTCAAACCCGCGCCCCAAGCAACAAGAGGGGTCCTTGTGTTGTTAGGATGACCGTCACCATGTGATCCAAATGCACTCATACCATGATCTGCTGTAAAAATAAATGCGGTTTTGTCGTCCGCAAAAAACTTGTTGACTTTGTCTATAAGGATAGGGATTTGATCATCAATATATTTGACATTGTCATAATACTCGGCAGAATATGGTCTATAAGAATGTCCGGCAGTATCGCAACCTAGTAGATGTAGAAAGAATACATTACCGTCTTGCCTAATTTCATAATCCAATGTTGAGTTCAGTGTGGAATTGTGGAATAATTGATCCAAGTGTCTAAAGACAAAAGCATCCAGCTCGATGGAAGATTGCGTAAAATCCTCGAAAGTATGATCATACATCCAAGTGTCAACTTTATTTGGGTCAGAAGCGCCATCTTTGAACATAGGTAAAATGTCAGGTGAACCGAATGAATAAGTATGAGTAGATTGGTTGAAAAAACTATCGAAATTGACAGGGTTTGACTTCCAACCTTTTGTGACGGCACTAACATCTTCGTAAAACCCAGCAATCATAGCAACATGACCAGGACGGGATTCAGTTGGCATTCTGGTATGTGATATACCGTAGGTGGCATTATTCATTACCAAAGATCTAATAAAAGGTGCCAGAAATTCTGTTTTTCCGGATACTGGATGAGTGACTTTATCAAAAGTGGTATCTGCACGTAAACCATCACCGACAATCAAAAACAATCTCTTTGCAGGAGGGGTTGGAGTACTTTGATATGGGCTCATACCATGAACAAGCGGTGAAATGAAATAGATATCAAAAATAGACCATAGGTAAAATAAATGAAATAAGACACCAACAGCCAGAAGCGTCGTTCTGGTTTTGTTCCACATTTTTTACAGATTTCAGTTGTATGAGTCCTAAGGCTCTTCAATGCTTTGGTCGAAGATGGGTTGTTGAATATATAGTAAAGAACGGTTCTTTTTACCTTTAAGGTTTTTTTTTCGCGTTTAATGACAGCGATGCAAAAAGAAGACACATATTATTTACGTGGCATCAACATATACATATTCAACGATTAACATCCTGTAGTTTAGGACGAAAAGACGCATATGAAATACATATCTATGAAAAGTACTGCACCATAATGATTCAACAAAATAAAATGAGTAACATTAACATCACGCTAGTACTGCTAGATTAAAAATAATAATGAAAACTCCGATACGGGGAGTCGAACCCCGGTCTCCACGGTGAAAGCGTGATGTGATAGCCGTTACACTATATCGGATTACAAAGGATATAGAATTGAAATGTAATGGAGTTACTCATGTAAATATTAAAGAACTCTTTTCATTTACATGAATAATTGGTGAATGTTGTGGGGAATGTTGGATTTCATTGCTGTTAAAGGCTATCATATTATGTATACAGAATACACCGTGTGTGATAATATACTAGTAACACGTATACTACTAAATGGATGATAATACGCATGTCAATTTTCTTAAATTTTGACTGAGATAGTGACGAATATATGGCATTATAAGATGACAACAATTTGTTTCCTTCTCAAATGAGAAAGGGCTCCACGGTACACAAAGTAATGTCTGAGAAATATTCTGTCCCAGGAATAGTTGAAGTTGCATCCGATTTCAATCCCGTGAAGTCTTGGTACTATCAAATTCGTTGGTTTTTTTTCTGGGAATACTCTATCAAAGTATAAGGTGCGCTTTTAACGTAATTTATAATGATTTTTTAGAAATAATAATGTATATAGTATAAAAAAATAAACAAACTTTAAAAAAAGAGTGAAGAACTGTAAAGCTCATTTCATAGGTTTCAAAAGAAAGCTTTATGAAATGAAGAGACGAATTAAGAAGAAAAAAATGAACCGACCCAAATTATGCCCTTTGGAGACAGAAATGACTAATGTACAGAATATGCTACGATGACTTTATGTTTTCATGCGACTATGAGAGGTAAACTTATGATTAACAGTTGACCAAGTCGATAGCTTGTAGGTGGACTGCATTACATTGGGTTCCAATGTGCTCATCGTATAAGTTGTAGAAGTTTCCTGACAAACATTGGTAAAAAGTATCCTGGTCACCGATGGCCAAGTTACCTTCTGGGGTGATGGACCAACCAGCAGCATAGATAGCACCAGCTTGTGGTGGAGGACCATCGAATTGGAATTGTCTGTTGGCAACGATAGAACCAATTCTACCTTTACCGTCAGTCAGGATACCACCCTTTAAGTTCATTTCTAAAGTGCCACTGCTTTTACATGTTTCAGCAGTTACTGGGTCAGTGCCATTAGTAATTGGAGCTGGAGCTGGAGATGGTATAATGGTTGCAGAAGTTAAAGTTGTGGCTTGGATTTGGCCATCAGTGATTTGGGAGACTGGAGCAACAGTAGTATTGGTGGTGGCTTGGATTTGACCGTCACCAATTTGAGAAACAGCAGCAGCAGTGGTTTTAGTAGTGGCTTGGATTTGACCGTCACCGATTTGAGAGACAGCTGCAGCAGTTGTTTTGGTAGTGGCTTGGATTTGACCGTCACCAATTTGAGAGACAGCAGCAGCTTTGGTTTTAGTAGTGGCTTGGATTTGACCGTCACCAATTTGAGAAACAGCAGCAGCAGTGGTTTTGGTAGTGGCTTGGATTTGACCGTCACCAATTTGAGAGATAGCAGCGGCTCTCTTAGCCTTGGAGGAAGCAGTAGTGGCAATTGGTTCAACAGCAATACCGAAAGTAGAAGAGTAATCAGTTATACCACCCTTGTAAGTAGCTGATGGAGTTAAAGTGGACCACGGGTCCTTTGGAGCATAGGCAGCTAAAGATGTAGTAACTAAGGCGGAGGCAACTAATGATTTTTTGTATTGCATTTTCTAGAATATACTATTAGGGGAGTTTTGTAGTTTGTTTTTTTTTTAATACCAGTGTATTAACTTTTGTTTTCTTGATGATATTATTCTTATACAGTAATAGAGAAGATAGGACAACTATGCATAAAGTAGTAAAGATCTTGCTCCTTTTTATATGTGAGAATTGTGGCATTACGATCTTCTTATTGAAAGAATAATTAGTATACCAGCGTTCTAATATTTGGGCAGGAGAGATTGACTGGACACAGTGTAAACCCTTTCAGATACATGGGCTAAATGATGGTCCATCGTATTATTAAAGCAAGTAATCGAGCTCCAAGAAGGATTTACGTCCGCCATCTCAATTTCTTTTATTAGCGTTGCTTCTATAATTGGCAGGACATAAAAAGGCTGCTAATAATAAATGATGATATAATTAAGAGCAAGCTGGCCGATCTCTCCATTTTTATGCACTCCAAGCCACGTCATTTTCCGATGACAGGAATGCTTTGCATATTTCATATGAGATATACATTGACTCCTTTTCGACCAACCGTTTCATTAAAGGGGCAGCAGCTGTCAAAAATGTAGCCGAAAAAGGCGTCTGGCTTC
>LPNX010973504.1:0-17281 GCA_001517045.1 Pseudotsuga menziesii
TATTGTAGTTGATTCAGACATCGAGGAGCTTAATTTTTGGATTATACACATGTTCATGATTGTTTTTTTGGATTATATACATACATACATTGATCTTAAGTATTTTTTTTGGATTATATACATGTATATGTAAAGGTTAGGAATGTTAAGAAGTTTTGATAAACGCAATTCAATTTGTTAAGAATGAATATATGAGGAATGTTAATTTTAAGAATGAATATGGGAAATGGTAACATTAAGAATGAACATGGGGAATGTTAGGAATCAATATCCAGGGAATGTTAGAAATGAATGTTAGAAAAATGTTTGGAATGTTAGGAAGTTTTGATGGGTACAAATATACATGAATGTCAGGAAAGGAACTAGGAAATTTTGATAGGTGCAAATATACATGAATGTTAGGAATGAATGTTAGTAAAGGAACTAGAAAGTTGTGATAGGTGCAAACATACATGAATGTTAGGAATGAATGTTAGTAAAGGAACTAGGAAGTTTTGATAGGTGCAAACATATATGAATGTTAGGAATGAATGTTAAGAATGAATGTTAGGAAATGTTAGGAAGTTTAGATATGTGCAAATATATGAATGTATGTATTAGTAAATTTATGTATGTTTGTAGATGTAACATATTTTTAGTGTTGAAAAGTTGAGAATTTTAGGAATGTTAGGAAGTTTTGATAGATGCAATCTAATGTTAAGAATCAATGCGGAGAATGTCAAGAATCAATGTGGGGAATATTAGAAATGAATGTTAGCAAATGTTAGTAATGTTAGGAAGTTTTGATAGGCGTAAATATATGAATGTATGAGTGAATGTTAGGAAAGGTTAGGAATGTTAGGAAGTTTTGATAGGAATATTTTTTATTACTAAAGTAAAATTAGCAACTTGATTCTGAATTCTAATAAATTATAGCTCAATCCATAAATTTTCTAAGGTAACATTAGCAACTTGATTTTGAATACTAATATTTTTTTATTACTAAGGTAATATTAGCAACTTGATTCTGAATTTTAATAAATTAAAGTTCAATGACTTTTAAGGTAACATTAAAATGACTTCTAATAAGGTAACATACTAAATAACTAAGTACACAATTATTCTGAATTCTAAAACATCAATCCATCTTTGAGCATGATAGCCAATCTTAACATAAAACAAGAAATGATATAGTTAAAAGCATCGCAACGGAATGTCGTCCTCAATTATCCTTTCATGGTCATATTTGGATAGTTTCCATTTTTATTTTTTAAGTTTTTTTTCGATGGAACTTGTGCCAATTTTATTTGAGATGCACATACTAAATGACTATACTGACAACATATAACATCAGGTTCATAATCCCGAAAGTAGATATAATTTTTAGTCATATGGGTCTACTGCAAAAAATAGCCTTTTAAAATGATGGATCCTCTCTCGTATGTAAATTCATTGTCATTGCAGTCCTCCAATAACTTTATTTTTATTTCAGTGCATCGCATCGAATAATTATTTACATTTTTGTTGTTGTCTAAAGGTGCAATCACAGCGAAAACATCTCCTGTACAAATTACAATTGGTGTTGGAGTTTTTAAGTGAATTAAATTGACTATATAAACATAAGGTGATGGAAAACATTGAACAATCAACAACATCATTACCTTCTCTAACAAGATCTGAAATTGTATCGCCATCAGATGATATTTTTATTTCTTTTTATTCTAATTCTTCTATGCTTGCTAGTGGCATTTTCACTTTTGGATTGATCTCTATGTGTTTCCAATGTTTACGTAGTTGTTCGTTATGTTTTCACAAACTTTTGTAGATTCAACATTTTCTATGCAAATATGACAAAAACATGATTGCTTTCTATTGTCAAATGCAAACACGTTTTGGAAGGATTTTGTTTGAATAGAGTGAAGTTCTCTAGTCGCATGTATGGTGTTAGCCTCATATGGTATTGATCTATCTATATCTTGGACCCCAACAAGACAAAAAAACCTACACAATAAATGATAAATCACAAATGACAACTTTTAATGTTAGTGTACAAATACTTCAATGTTAGTACATACATTTTATAAATTTGACAATTAATATAAATTAAAAAAGTAATGTACATACCTGCGCACATCTTTTGATTGTTGACTACAATCATGGCTTAGATTTGATTTACACCATTGGACAACCTCTACAGCTGAATGGAATCATCTAGAAGAATGGTTCATTTGCCATCTTCAAAGTGCTCTTTTTATGCATGCTCCTGCACCATCATGTTCACCTTTTCCATGTCCAATTTCAAAGAAATTCTACCAATGTTTAATGTTCATTGCTTTATGAAGTCGACATAACCAAAAAAATGACCATGAAGATTTAAATTGTCCCGCACATCCATCCGACCATATCCAATGTTCATTGAATTTAACTTTACGACTTTTTAGTGAATCATAGAAATTTTTTTCAATACAATGTTGAACAAAATGTGTATCATGTGTACGATCATCGCTGATTTAAAAGTGATATTCGTTAATCACATCTCGATTGTCACACGTACTTTCAATGCCATCAACATCTTGTTGAGAATGTCTATATAGAACATGGACAAATATCGAAACTTGGTCATAATGATAGTATTCACTTTGAATCTCTTTTTGTGCAGCAAATGTGTAGTTTTCTGCAAAATCAACCACAGACAAAATTGTTCTAGCTAGAAAAATTTCACGGGAATGTTTGAATTGAAGGTATTTCCATCGTGCTCTATGTGAATGCTTGGTGTATTTATAAATTTCACTTTCAAATTTCTTGAGAAAATATGTCACACATATTTTATCTTCTCCCAATTCAATTCTTTTGTAATGTACATCGCTAGAAGTTGTAGAATCATTGTTGTATTCATATCTTCTCCAATCAATGGTTACATTTGAAATCGACTGATCATTATCGATAGGGTATTTATTGTGGAATAAAACAAGATTTCCACAACTATGACAATGTTTTCCATTGACACATTTCTTATTATAAAATACTTCATCGTGATTTCTCTCACATAAAGTTTGAGATATGAATTCACATACTGTGGCCGGAGGTGGTGAATTTGTCCAAAACATTTTACCAAATTCAAGAAACATGTCGTAATATAATTGAAATTGCACATGATAACGACAAAAACAGGTGTCACGTATAGTAATAGGTCTAACATACCATGGTTTTTGTTGCACAAATAGAGTGATCGACATATTAATTCCATGATGACCCTCCTTGAATTTATTGAACAATTGTACTTGTGTAATTTCCATTATATGTTTTGGACGTCTTTCATATACATTTCGTGATACTCTTTGTCGTATCACATCCCTTGAATTTGGTGAAACTCTAGCATGTTCCAACCAATATTTCTGTATAATATCTTTAACACCTTCTCCCATTCTATCTTTGTAAGGTTGTCTACAAATAATTGCCCAGCAAGCAAGTTCATCATTTTCATCTATTTGCATTCTGAATTTGCTATGTTTGTATAATGTATTTCTTGAGGTTGCAATTGCTTGTGCTAGTTGTGTTGTCAAACGTTTTTTTCTAGTACTAGCTGAAACAATTGTTGTCTGAATTGCTCTACGTGCAGCACTAGTATCTTTCTTTCTAGATTTTCCAAATTTTTTTATTGCATCACCTATATTTTCTATCACATTATGTTTCAGTTTCAACTCTTTTGTCACCTTGTGAATACCCAATAATGACGTAGCACCTTCTAACTTCTTGGACACCAATAAACATCTCAAAATTTGTGCTTGTCCTGTTATTGAACAATCCTTGAGAATATCACCATAAATGTTTGTAGCACGATATCGTGCAACATGTATGGGTAATTTTTCTCCCTATTTGTCGCAATCATTGTCTTCTAACATTTCATCATCAATGGTGAAAGTACTTATACATCAAGTTAAATTTAATTTAACATATGTCCAAAAATACAATTCATTATAAAAAATGAATTTCGAAAATACATGATATATACATACCAGGTCCAATTTCTAGATCTTGGTTTTGATCTTCAATATTGACTTCATCAACATTAACATGTAAATCACTATTTACATCTTCAAGAATGGTCTCTTCAACTTCCATTTGATCTTCTTGTACCCTATTTTCAATTTCCATTTCATCAACAATGTCATCTAAATCTGTTCTTATATCTTCAATTCTCTCTTCCGTTTCTGCAACCCTTGCTCTTTTGGTTCTATTTATGAGTTTTTATTTTTCCCTATTAGCGTCATCATCACGTTTACGATCACTTTTTTTTTACGGTTTATTTTATTTCCTATGATTGTTTAATCTCCTTTTGAAAAACCCTTGGAAAAAATAAGAATACCTTGTAAAGAAATTTTCTTTGTAAAACAATTGGCAAAAAAACTCTTTGAAAAAAAAACCTTCTTTGAAAAAACAACTTATATAAATATTTTGGAAAAAAAAACTTATTTGCAAAAATACTTTGAAAAAAATCTCTTTGGAAAAACCCATTGCAAAGAACCTATTTTGCAAAAATACCTTGGAAAAAAAAACTTTTTGAAAAAACCCCTTGCAAATAAATAACTCCATTGCAAAAATACCTTGAAAAAAAAAACTCTTCGGAAAAAAACAAATTGCAAAAAAATAATCTACTTTGCAAAAATATCTTGGAAAAAAACTCTATGAAAAAACTTCTTGCAAAGAAATAACTTCTTTGCAAAAATACTTTAGAACACAAAATCTTTGGCAAAAGTGCTTTGGGAAAAAACTCTTTGAATGTACCCCTTGAAAATAAATAAGAAGAAAAATACCTTGTAAAAAAATCATTTGGCAAAAGAAATCTCCTTTGAAAATCCCTTCAAAAATATTTTTACTTATACTGAATGAAGAGGTGAAAAAATAATGAGGCTCTTTCGTTTTACTTATACGAAATGAAGAGGTGCAAAAATAATGAAGCTCTTTTGTTTTACTTATATGATTTTTTTCCGGTCGACGAAATTTTTTTTTGCGCTTAGTTTTTCGGCCAAACAACCTTGCTTGTAACGTCTCTGTAACGGAAAAACATTATTCGGCCGAACAATTGTTTGACCGAATAATTATTCAGCTGAACAATTGTTCAACCGAATAACCTCTGAGACCTGAAACCTGCACAGTTTTCAGGTTTCTCCATTTTCGGAAGGTAAAATGGATGCCTTACACTACAAATCGAATGTCGGACTTGATACCTTTAGTTTCGTCATTAAATCTACTTTCCGTAGGTATAGATTTTGTTGTGTATAGGTGAGATCCGATATTTTTATTTTTTTTGTTTCTTAACATGTGTCGAGTTTAGTTTCATCTCTTTCAAAATGCGGTGAAATGAAAAATATATAACTTTAAAAATACACCACCAAAAAAGTTGAAACAAATATGGTGCGGTTAATTGGAGTGTCTACTTCAAAAGGGTATTCGTATATTTTTAATTTTTATAGTCAATTGAGAGAAAAGTGGTGCAACAAAAAACATGTTTAAAACTGACAAGGTTTTCCCATTGATCGGATTCAAAAAAATATTATAATTAGTATATAGATCCGTTGGTTACAAACTTATAGTCATCACAATAGTATATTGTGTGCAAATTGTCGTAGCATATTTTGTTTTTGCAAAACACAAGTTTAACAATGATTTTATGAGCGCAACCAAAAATGACTATTTTTTAGTCCTTTCATTTCATAAGGACACACTGTCAAACATTTGCCAAAACGACATATCAATTCTCAATAAAACAAATTGAAAAAATTATCAATAGAAAGCTAACCTAATTCTCTAAAAGTTTTGTCTTTACTTAAAACTGAAATTCTAAACAAAACTATCACTTTCATTCGCCCAAAGTTGAAAAACATGAAAAAATCAAATTTATTTTCTCATAAGACCCCCCAAAATAGACACCCATCTTCATGGATTCACCCAAAACCCATTAGTGTTGATGTAATTGTAACTTCGGAATGTATTCACTTGTATTTCTTATGTATTGTACCCTAATGTTTATTTTGAGAAGTGTTTGTAATGTAATTGAGTCATGTCATGCCCTGATGTTTCGATCGAGAGTTTCTATAACATAAACAAGTCATGTCATGTCAATGTGGGTAACCCTCCTATTGTTCAAGGGTTAAAGTCCCCGCAGTTTCGAGGCCCTAGGGTTTTTAGACTCACCTATTGAAGTCGGCCCTAGTGAGTTATTGCCAAGTTGGAAATTAGTATAAATAGAGAGTGAGTCTCTCTATTTATCACACACTCACTCACACTCAGTTGTAGCGCATAGCTGAGGGAGAAGAAGTTGCTGGGGCTAGAAAGAAAGAGGTTACTACTGTCGAGAGATCATCTTACTATTTTGGGTTTTACTTTTGGTGTTGATTCTATCTCTGAGGAAGTTGCGGGGTTTTCTCCATTTATGGTTTCCCTGAGGAAAAACACTATGTTCATTGTCTCTTGTGTTTGATTGATGTGCTTGTTATTCTCTCAGTTAAAGATCCTAATATAATGCTAGCTTAATGTTAAAAATCTAATATGGTATCAGAGCTAACCTGAGAAGAAGACACTATGTAGCTGCGGGAACTAGGGATTCCTACTTTTTCAATCTCTCTCCACAGATTTTCAGCAAAAGAAGGTTGGAATAACTCTCCTCCCTAGGGTGCATCTTTCTGTCAAAGCAGAATCCAATTTTGAGCTTTTTTAATTTTGGACCCAACACTGTTGCCGAAAATTAGGGCTTTCTACAGAAGTGGAATTTTTGAGTTAGCTCAATCCTGGAATGATATCCTCCCCAAAATCGAAGTTTAGAGATCAAGATCAAAGAATTTGGTTGGATAGAACTCCGGAAAAGCGAAACCCTAATCTACTCCTCAACCAGCACTGCAGAAATTCAGCTCCAAATCTAGATTTGACATCTTGACCTTGTAATTTCTAAATCTTTTGTATTTCCATTTGAGGTTCTCAGTTAATATGTCTCATCATACCAAGCTTAATGAAAATCTTGAGGGAGTTGATAACTTCCGAGCCTAGAAGTATACGATCTCCGTGGTCTTGGAAGAAAATGAGTTGGACTCCTACATCCACGAGGAGGTTCCAGTTCCAGAGGAAGATGAGGCTAAAGCCTTAAATAAGAAGAATTTGGTTATGGAAAAGAGGATTATTGCCGATTCAATCAAGGATCACCTCATACCACAGGTGTCCTCTCTCAAGACACCTAAAGCTATGTTTGATGCGCTAACCAAATTGTTTGAAGGGAAGAACATAAACCAAAAGATGACTCTAAGGAACCAGTTGAATAATGTAAAGATCTAGAATGAGGAGACCATCCAGTCATACTTCACAAGGGTCTCCTAGATCAAAGAACAACTTGAAGCAATAGATGAAGAAGTGGAGAATGCAGAAATTGTGATGACAACCTTGAATGGTCTCCCTAGGTCATGGGATTCTTTCATTCAAAGAATATGTGCTAGGAAGAAGCTAATCAAGTTCAGTAGACTATGGGAAGAATGTTCACAAAAATAAGCTCGAATAGTAGCTCGAGAAGAAAACATGGGAAGTGAATATCAAGCTCTCACAGTACACTCCAAGAAAGGATAAAGGAAAATCATCATCACCAAGGTAAGCATTCTCATCAAAAAAAAAAAATTGTAAGAAGGGATCCATCCAAACTCAGATGTTATACATGTGATGAAAGATGACACTTTGCTAGAAGTTGTCCCATGAATAAGAATGGATCCAAGAAGAAGAAGAACTCCAAAAGAAGACATCATGTTCACACTACTGAGGATGATGATCCTTCCAGGAAGAAAGTAAAACAAGAAAGTGAAGAATATGTTCTGATCTCCACCCTCACGGGAACTGTCACTCATGGAAGCAAAGATTGGCTTATTGACAGTGGGGCTTCCAAACACATGACAGGTTTCAAGGAATCTTTTGAGAAACTATCCGAACATAATTCACCCCATAAGGTGAAACTTGGGGATGGTTACCAATATCCCATAAAAGGTAGTGGTGAATCCTCCTACAAGCTAGACTCTAGAAACTCCATGAAAATGAAGGATGTCTTGTTTGTACCAGGACTAAAGAAGAATCTTCTCTCCATATCGGCACTGGATGCAAAAGGCATGAGGGTTGCATTTGTAGATGGCCAAGTCCTCATGTGGCCAAGAGGAAATACTATTGATGATGCAATAGTAATTGGAGAACAAGAAGGAGAATTATACAAATTGAAGGGCCATCCAGAACAAGATTTGGTCCTTGACACAGTAGAGCCAAATGAACTTTGGCATAGAAGGCTTGCACATGTGCACTACAGAGCACTACCACTTGCAAGCAAAGTTCTTGAAGATCTTCCAGAAATTCAAGCCAAACATGAAGGAGTCTGCAAAGGATGTGCGAAAGAAAAGAACACAAAGAAGACATTTCCAAGTAGCGAAAGCAAAGCAAAAGGAATCTTGGAAATCATTCACTACGATGTATGCGGTCTAATGTCATCTAGTTCTTTAAGCGGGTATGTATACTATGTTTTTTTTATTAATGATTATTCTAGGAATACATGGATATACTTTATGAAGAACAAATATGAAGTTTTCAGCAAGTTCAAGGAATTCAAAGCCTTGATATAGAACCACACAAAAAATAAGATCAAGACCTTTCGATCAGATAATGGCGAAGAATACACACCAAATGAATTCAAAGAGTTATGCAAAGATTCAGGGATCAAGAGGGATTTATCCACTCCATATAATCCACAACAGAATGGGGTTGAAGAAAGGAAGAATAGAACTATCATGGAAGCTGCAAGAGCAATGCTTCATGATCAAGATCTTCCCATGCATCTATGGGCAGAATCTGCCAAAACAACGGTGTATGTACAGAACCGTACTCCACATAGAGTACTCGAGAACAAGAAACTTGAAGAAGTCTTTTCCAGCAAGAAACCAAAAGTCATCCATCTCAGAATATTCAGTTGTCCAATGTACATACACATTCCAAAAGAAAAGAGGACAAAGTTAGATCCTTCAAGAAAGAAGGGTATATTTGCGGGATACTCTGAAAGCTCAAAGGCTTACAGAATATACTTCCCAGGATTCAAGAAGATCGACATCAATAGGGATGTAACATTTGACGAAGACTCAGCTTACAACAAATCTAGGAAGATACCTGCTAAAGATGCTGAAGAATCAGAAGCACCCAGAACTCATGACACAACCATGAACGAAGAAACTCAAGAAGAAGATCGAGAATTTGAAGAACCTCAAGAGCCTATAGATCCACCTCAGGAAAAGAATCCTCACAAGAGGAAACATACTTGGGTACGAGAAGCTATCCAAGGTGCGGAAAGATATGGGGCTCTAGAAGAGAATCATAGAGAAAGGAAGAGGATGAGCTCCTGCTCCATGTATGTATCTTTATTGTGTGACTTTATCAATAAAGAACCTTCCAACTATGAAAAAGTGACAGAACGGAAAGAATGGAAGGATCCTATGATCGAAGAGTATCGATCGATCATGAAGAATGTTGTTCCAAGACCAGAAGGGAAGTTGGTCGTAAATTCCAAATGGATCTACAAGATCAAGCATGCTGCAGATGGCAGCATAGAAAAGTATAAAGCAAGATTCGTGGCTCGTGGCTTCTCACGAAAGAAGGAATAGATTATGAAGAAACCTTTGCACCTGTAGCCAAGTACACTTCCATCAAATCAGTACTTGCTCTGGCTGTAGTGATGAAATGGAAGATACACCAAATGGATGTCAAGACTGATTTCTTGAATGGTGTAGTGGAAGAGGAAGTGTATGTAGAGAAGCCACTCGGTTTTGAGACACATGACAGGGAGTCTCATGTGTGTAGATTGAAGAAAGTGTTGTACGGTTTGAAACAGGAACCCAGGACATGGTACGATAGAATTGATGGCTTTCTATCCAATTTGGGCTTTACTAAAAGTAAAGCAGATTCCAACCTTTACTACAAGGTTGAATATGGTAACCCAGTGATGCTCCTACTGTATGTAGATGATCTGTTTGTAACAGGTATGGATGGGTTGATTGCTGATACAAAGAGGAAGCTTCCTACCGAGTTTGAAATGAAGGACTTGGGTATGATGCACTATTTTCTAGGCATGGAGGTGTGGCAGAATGCGGATGGAATCTCCCTCAGACAAGGGAAGTATGCAGTAGAGATCCTGAAGAGGTTTGGGATGATGGACTGCAAGGTCATGACCACACCTATGGAATCAAACCTGAAACTATTGAGTGATGCTTCATGAGAAGCAGTTGATGCTATGATGTATCATCAAATGATTGGTTCCTTGATGTACTTGATGAACATGAGACCAGATATTTTCTTTGCTGTGAACACCTTGAGCCAGTTCCTGATAGATCCGAGACATGTTCACTTGATTGATGCAAAGCATATTCTAAGGTACCTGAAGGGTACAGTTGATTATGGGCTCAAGTATGAGGCGAATCAAAAGATTAACCTGGAAATTTATTTTGATTCATATTGGGTAGGAAGTGCCATCGATAGGAAGAGCACTTCAGGGCATTGCTTCAGTATGGTATCATGTGTGATCTCTTGGTTTAGCATGAAGCAATCCTATGTGGCACTGAGTACAATTGAAGCAGAGTATGTCGCAGCTTGTTCAGCTAGTTTTGAGGCAGTATGGCTGAGGAAGCTACTGTCTGATTTATTTGATTTCCAGTTGGATGCTACTTGTATACATTGTGACAACCATAGTTGTGTGAAGTTTTTAGAGAACCCGGTGTTCCATGACAAGTCGAAGCATATCGAGATCAAATATCACTATATCAGGGATATGGTGTAGCGGGGAGCAGTGAAGCTCCAGTATGTTGTGACGGACGAATAGATAGCTAATGTGTTAACAAAGCCATTCCCTAGGGTGAAGTTTGAATACTTCAGGGAGAAGCTTGGTGTTCTCCAGATCGAGGTTCCCTCCAAAGGGAACTGATGATTTCGTGAGCCATTCTGACATGGTGAGAGAATTGGTTCCTTCCATGGTCAGATGTAAGGGTTGAGCCATTCTATCATGGTGAGAGGATTGGTTCCTTCCATGTCAGATGTGAGTTCTAAGCCATTTTGATGTGACTATAGGATTGGTTCCTACATGATCAGATATAAGTGTTGAATGCCATTCTTGGAATGGAGGCACCTGGTCAGTTACCTGGAAAGCTCAGTCTAGGACTGAGGGCCATTATGATGTAACTATGGGATTGGTTTCTACATGATTAGATGTGAGTGTAGAGCCTTTCTGACATTAGTTGTCAGATGTAAGTGCAAAGCCCTTTCGGCATGGAGGATTGGTTCCTCACATGGTCGAATATAAGTGTTGAGCCTTTCTGACATTGGTTGTCAAATATGAGTGCTGATCCTTTCTGACATTGGTTGTCAGATGTAAGTGCAGAGCCTTTTGGCATGGAGGATTGGTTCCTCGCATGGTCGAATGTAAGTGTTGAGCCTTTCTGGCATTGGTTGTCAAATGTGAGTGTTGGGCCTTTCTGACAGGGTTGTGGGATGTGTTCCCACATGGTTAGATGTGAGTGTTGGGCGTGCCTTTCTGAT
Organism: Pseudotsuga menziesii; assembly: GCA_001517045.1. Lineage (NCBI taxonomy): Eukaryota > Viridiplantae > Streptophyta > Pinopsida > Pinales > Pinaceae > Pseudotsuga > Pseudotsuga menziesii. The sequence continues at coordinate 11,572 of LPNX010973504.1, forward strand.
ATGATTATAGGATTGGTTCCTACATGATCAGATATAAGTGCTGGGCGGGCCATTCTGACTTAGGGTCAGATATAAGTGCTAGAAGAAGACCTAAATGGAGGCTAGGCCTACAACCAACATGAAAAAGGGCTGGCTCTGTAGAACTTCCTGTGAAGAGAAGAATCAAGAGATAGCACCTGTGATGATGATCCAGTAGAGATGTTCCAGAACCAGAGATGATCCATATCGAGTGATGATCCAGATCCAGATGAAGATGACTTGGAGATGAATATGACTTGAATATGAAGATGACTTGAAGATGACGAGGACTTGATGATGATCCAGATGATACAGAGAAGAAGACTTGTGCTAGTAAATTGTGTCAAGAGAATACCTTCCTAGTTAAGAGGGAGTGTTGATGTAATTGTAACTTCAGAATCTATTCACTTGTATTTCTTGTGTATTGTACCCCGATGTTTGTTTCAGGAATTGTTTGTAATGTAATTGAGTCATGTCATGCCCCGATGTTTAGATCAGGAGTTTCTATAATATAAACAAGTCATGTCAAGTCAATGTGGGTAACCATCCTATTGTTCAAGGGTTAAAGTCCCCGCAGTTTCGTGGCCCTAGGGTTGTTAGAATCACCTAGTAAAGTCGGCCCTAGTGAGTTATTATCAAATCGGAAATTAGTATAAATAGAGAGTGGGTCTCTCTATTTATCACACACTCACTCACACTTAGTTGTAGTGCATAGCCGAGGGAGAAGAAGTTGCTGGGGCTAGAAAGAAAGAGGCTACTACTGTCGGGAGATCATCTTATTGTTTTGGGTTTTACTTTTGGTGTTGATTCTATCTCTGAGGAAGTTGCAGGGTTTTCTCCATTGATGGTTTCCCCGGGGAAAAACACCGTGTTCATTGTCTCTTGTGTTTGATTGTTGTGCTTGTTATTCTCTCAGTTAAAGATCCTAATATAATGCTAGCTTAATGTTAAAAATCTAACAATTAGTTATGTAAGGAATCAATTATTTTTAAAGTATTTAAGTATCTCTAGTCTTCAATACTACTCAATATTGATAAGTCCTCAAACCCAATGGCTAGTACGTCTTTAAATGAATAACATGTTAAAAAAATCTAGAAAATCTATAAAGTGTCATTAGTTAACAATGGGAAATGAACAATCACTATTGGGGATTAGACATTGATTCAATCAACTAAATGTGTGTAAATGTGAGAAAGAGGGATACCTATAGTTAGAATTCAACCTCATGTTATACACACATGCACACTTACATGAGGATATTGACATTTTTTCAATTTTCTTGTATGATAGGTAAATTCAAAATTTAATCCTACATGCATCCATTGAATGAAAAAAATCCATGGTTCCCTTTAGTATGCAAAATTTCAAGTACAATTAAATGTCATATGCTCTTATTTCTATACATATAGAGTGTATTTTGGGTTCTAACTTTGTTTTAGTCATACTACTATATCATCATGTTTACTAGCCTAGATTTCCCTCTATGTTTAATATGATCATGCCAAAATTTCTCTATTGCTTATATTCATAGTTTATTGATACTTTATTTCATGCCAATTAACATTAGCGATTATGATTTTAGTACTCAAATAAAACCTACAGTGCTTATTTTAGCTTAATGTGAATATAAATGTAAACGTAATGATTTATAAATTATGTTGTTTCATTTGCTGTAATATGGTGCTTGAAATTGTAGTGAATTCCACTATTTAGGTGAGCAAAAGAGTTTGAATTCATATATGGAAGTATGGTTATAATTACTTCCATTTCACCCGAACATATAAGATAATATTTTGCAATTTCATCTCACAATTCCTTGACTAGGTTTTTCTTATATTTTTCTATAGGTGGGAGACAACTTGCTCAAACTTTAACTTCAACTCCACCACTTAAATGTATTCACATAAGAATACTTTTATTTCATGAGATATTTGATATGTAAATTAGGGACTTATAATCCACTCGATTCATTGACATGTATACTTTATGAAATTATGTTTTATAGTTCAGAGTTGTACAAAGCTTTGTCTTTTGAATTGATATAAGGCCTTTGTTATCTTTGTTGTTTCAAGTAGAAATTGTTGTGCAACATTATTCAAGATTGGTTATATGGCATGTTCTATGGTGTAACCTACATATAACCATTTGACATTTCAATAAAATCAAGGCTCTTTAAATACTTTGTTCTCTAGTGTAACATGCACATAAGAAACCAATGGACATGTGAATAAAAAATATGACTCTGCAAATACTAATCGCTAAGAAATTTTTCTTAGGTGCAACTCCTTTACACAATTGATTAGATCCCTAGAGATGATCAAGGTTGAGGCATTGTTAATATCCTACGAGTGTATTAATTTATGATTGCAATTCTTTATTCCGAAAAAATTACTTCAAATACACTAGTATTCTAAAGTGCAACTAAAACAAATGTGAATATTGATGACAACCAAGAGCTAATGATTATGATGTGTATACTCTTTGAACCAAATTACTTCAAGGAAATAATACTTCCAACTCTATTTATAGTACCCACTCATTCTTATTACCCCTTTGACCTATGTATTTATTATTTTGAATTATGGAACCCAATTAGACACATTGCTTATGTGTATGCCCCACTCTAGTGATCCTATTGTCTTAATGGGAAACGCAAAAACTCCATTGGAATCAAACTCCAAGGAAACAAATGATACTCTCTAATGACTGTATAACACTAAAATGAAGCCAAGAGCATGCCATCTACCATATAAAACTTTCCTTTTCTCATACTCAACCCCAATTCAAAATCATATATCATTCATTAATTCATTAATTGAACATTACTAAGATGGCTACTATCTAAAACATACAAGCAATGGAAATTCATTAAATCTTAAATGTAAAATGTCTTCATATGAGAGGGGGATATACATTCACTACATGTTTGATACATGCATTACATAAGGAATATAAATGAGTGATTCATGAGATAGTGAGGAGGGATACATATCGACACCAACCTAAGTGCATTAAAGAAGGATAAATTCACAAGAAAGGATGCAAAAATTACTAAAAACCATTAAGATATTTAAGAGAACCAAGAAAGGTTTTATAACTCTAGATCATTACCAATTTGGAATATCCTAAGGTTGATGCAAATTCCTAACCAACACTCAAATTCATTGAAGGATAAGGGAGAGGCTTACCAGGAAGTTTATGACCTCTCTCTTCATGGTACGACCATCCAAGGAACTAAACATATTACTTGCAAAATACAAGAAGTGTGGAACACAATGTAAGATCATGGGAAGTAATGTTCTCTTCTGTGACTAGCCCAATAGTCACAAGTATTAGGAAATATAATTATAAATTCAGTTATAAACTTGAAAAAATCCATTAATGGTAGCCAAATATTTATCATCACAAAATAAAATCAATGGTGAAAAATACAACATCATTGGTAATCTTCAATTACTAATGGAGACTGAAACCATTGAGAAAATCCATAGGACTACAACTTTGAAGGGATTATCATTGCATTAAAATAAACACATGCAACATTTAAATATGCATAAGAGAAGTATATCAAACCTATATAATATATTCTCATTACAAACAAAAATAATCACATAATGAACACAATAATTTTAGCTTAGAACCTAAATGAAAAAACTAGTCTCTCGCAATCATTGCTCATTCTTATTGAGAACTCTTTGGCTATAAAAAAAAAGAGAGCCCTTTAATATTCTAGTTACAATAAGAGATAGATATATAACCCTGCCTAATCTATGCTCTTTGCACGCCGTCTAGATACTAGTGTTGATCATACCAACATATACCATATTGTATTAATATTCACACAACCTGATGTATTTATATTTTTCTTTAACCTAAAGTGGACAATTCATCGTTTCAAATTAACAATGTACTTGAAATCTATGATACCAAAAACGCCGGGAGTTTCTCTGTTTTTGTAGTTAATTGATATTTTTTGCAGAGCAGTGGAAAGGAATATCGAAGGTTGTTAGGATAAATGATTGTAGCAGAAGATAAATCTTAACCTATTTCCAAGTGAAAAAAACTTTTATTATAAAAAATAGTACTAAAATTGCAAATGGTGATATATGTTTAGTGGGAATAAATTATGTTTAAGTAAAAAAAATGAAAGAAGTACACCAAAGTTAAAAATCATTATGAAATGATTGAATTTAAAACTTTAAAGTGATGTTTTACTTAATTTTCTTAATCTAATTTTTCTCATATATTATGTACTACAGCATCTACAATTAAAGTACTAGCACATCTACAGTTAAAGTGGCTATGTATAAAGGCAGAAATAAACTTATTTTTCTTTTATGTAAAATGTAAAAAAAATATGTTTATTTTGAATAACGTTGAAGGAAAAATAAATAATCCACTGTTTGATTTGAATTATTTGAAATTCACTCAATGTGGAATAAATTTTTTATTTAAAGCTAAGTTATTGTTTCAAATAAAATTTATATAAAGTTGAGTTATAGTTTTAAAATTGATATATTGAAATATAATTTTTATTTAAAGTTAAGTTATTGTTTCAAATAAAATTTATATAAAGTTGAGTTATAGTGAAGAATTTTTTTATCTCCTTCTCTCTTTAATAAGATATTTAAGTGATATTGCATTAAATGTGAGTTTATCATCAACTTGTTATTATAATAAAAATTTCAATGAAAATTGAGATTTGCAATGCCTAAAAAAAATAGCTATATGTAATTGTTTATATGTAAGTGTTTGTAATTTAGTTAGTCAAGTTACTATTCTTTTTATTCTTAATTTTATTGTTTTTCTCTCTCATTTTTTTATAAACAAAACCAAACACCATTTCTCATACGATTCTCGTTTCTCATTAAGTTTGTCGTTTGTCCTCCTTTTATTGAATAATGCTAACAATGTTGTTAGAATTAATTCCACACATTAAACGTTATACCACCCCCTACTATCACTACCTCTGTCTCTGATTTTTTAGCGTGCATGGATAAAATTATACTTATTGTTGGTCTTCCCTGGATGTGGCATATTCATAAAACTCAAAATACTCAGTAATCCAAAGAAAGAGGCCTTACTTAAGGATGTATAATGCTACGAGCTTCATCATGACTATCAGTGACGTCTTTAACAAAGAAATTAAAACCTAAATACCTTATGTCTTGGAAAGTGTGGACGACATGATATTGAGCCTCATTCTGAAGCCTTTGAAGCGTGTTTCATCCTATAGCTTCCTTGTTATCTTTAAAAGACCTTAACTGATATCACTATCCATCACAGTCCAGCAACGTCTAGAGGATCTGCAACCACATAGCAGTAAGACCTTATACGTTTCTTTGCATCATTGTTTCATTATTTCATTGCAAAACTATGTTAAAACACAATCCTAAACATAAATCTTTAAAGACAAGAACAATCACTGATACAAGAATCATATTTAAAACCATGACACAAATCTCAACATAAAGAAAACATGCATCATTTTCAAACACAACTTGAGACCAAAGATAAGCCCTTTGAATTGCAAGTCCCCTATTCTATTTTTCTGAAAAAGATTGTTAAGCACATGCCTAAATGCAAAAGAAATTAGTCTCCTTAGAGGCTTCACCTATGCAATCATCTGATTTATCTGGAAGAGACTGTAGTACATATCTATATAACTTCACTCACCACAATTACATAGAAG
>LPNX010973517.1:7245-18000 GCA_001517045.1 Pseudotsuga menziesii
TTCTTTCTTATTGTTTTAAATTGGATCTCTTTTCAAAGGCTTCTTATTAGGTTCATCTCTTTTCCAAGGCTTATTTTCAAATCTGAAGTTAGGCTTAGGAGGAAATCTTGTTCTAGGAAGCAGATTTTGGAGATCTCTAGTCAAGCTCATTGCATCTTTTAATGTAGTGGGCTTGTGGGATTTGACCAAAAATTTTAAGGGTTCAACAAAAAATTCAGTGAACAACAATACTAACCTTCCCATAGACACATCAGCCACCTTGAATGATAATTTTTGAAATTCCATCATATAATCAGTCGGGGTCCCAACTTGCTTCAAATGTGCTAGTTCTTTGAAAGACAATTCCGGATCTTTTTTTATCAAATATCTCTAGTACCCTCTCAATAAATTCTCCATATGTGTTAAATTGATCATGAACCAAATTTTTTAGGCCATGGAACCACCAATCATTGGCATCCCCTTCCAAGTGCAATATGGCTATTTTTAAGGCATCTTCTTCCACCATTGGATTCAACTGAAAATACACATCTAATTTTTGCCCCCAAGTGTTAGCAGAACTTTGAGAGGAACTATCAAAAGTAGGGAGTGGAAATTTACAAATGGCATAATTTAAGTCTTTGTTTTTGTATAGAGACTTATTATCTTCCTTCTTTTTAAGTTTGTTTGCTGCAAAAAAGTACTGATCAAATGGTACACTTATTTTACAATCTTCATCCAATTTATTCCATTCTTTTGCCATTGTAGCAAGTTGAAGTTAAATGTTAGGCTCTTCTATGGGTACAAGAGATTTAGGTCTAGTAGGCCTTGGTGTGCTCTGAAATTCATGGGGTCTATTATGAGGTCATTTTCTTGAGAAAATATGCTCACCCATTGTCTTCTTTTCTTCTGATTGTGAACTATTGCTATCTCCTATTACTCCTAATTTGCTTCCAAATTGGATAATAAACAATTAGAGCCCTCTCATAAGATGTTGGTTCATGTTATTGGTTATGTGATAAAACATAGGTTTTATGATTTTAATATATTCCACCTTCTCAGGATCAATGTATCCCTTCCCCTCGTTAGTCAGAATTTCAGCAGAATGTACCTCTTCTTCTCCAACAAAACCACATTACACTTCAGGATATAAGGGTGGTGTATTATTGCTTTGAATAATTTTTAAGGCCATTATGTTCCAATACCATGCTCTAATACCACTTGTAATGTCATTTTTTGAAATTTTATTAAATGACCATTTTTTTTCACTTTTTTTCCCTATTTCGACCTTTGACTAGTTTTGATGTCTAGGTCTCCTAATTCACCCAAATGATCCCAAATATTCTTAGAATGTGTATGAATGATATTAATACTTAAATATTATTTTTATAGATTATTTATAACCCTCCAATCACTTCTGAAAACTAGTTTTATATTCTTATTAAAGTAGGACTGTTTACTAGGAATTTGGGGTTCCAACCCCTTCCGGGTAAATGCTGGAAATGGCTTCTCAAATGCTCCAAAACTCAATTGAATTTCTGAAAAGAGGTAAGGGATGTGTAAGGGAAATTTTTTTTCACTTTTTTTTCCCACAGTCGGTTTGTTGGCCATAGTTGCGGCTACCTAAAGAACTGTTCACCCGAAGAATTGTGGTTCTGATTGTCGATGCGGAAAGGGTTAGTTGTATGGCCTCTGATGAGCAGCAGAGGGAATTAGTCGTTCTGACCACCAAAGTGTCGAAATGATAGTTGGGAAGAGACCTGATGAACAGTCTGAAATTCTAGAGGACTGAAGGTCTAATACAACGGAATGTTAGGTGTCAAAAAAATTGTTGGAGAAGGGCCCGATTTGATGAAGGAAAGTTTTGGGGTTTCAAGTGGGATTTTTCAGATATTTCGGGGGTTTTTTCAGTGAAATTCTCAGTAGTCTTTCAGCAGCCTCAAGGCTGAAAGGGACAAGAAAATCCTATGTGGCTGAAGTTCGCATTCCAGACCAAAATACAGTTGTGTTTTTTGCCTAAAATTAGTGAAAACCTTCATTCTTAGAAGTGGTGTGGTTTTCACACCCAAGGTCAGAATGAATCATGTGGATAGGCGTTGGAAAGCTTATCCAGTAGGGAACAAGGGAAAGTCACTAGGATCTAAGCATGGAGCAGCAAAGTACTAATGATGGCTGCTGCTGACAATATGGACAAATCTGTGAGATTGCATGCCTAGAGGTAGCAGGACCATGGATTCAAACCATCTATGATGTGGAAGAGGAATTCCATGTAAAGATGTGGGACTTGAAAAAGGGAAGTTTCCTTAAACCCTATCTTTCTGATTATAACTACATTTCCTAAGTTTTATGCATGAAATGCATGAGGATATGCTTTGCATACATAGGATAGTGAGGATTATACATTTATAATGAACCACTAATGATAGTTATTGCATTGGTTTTGGCATTAGTGGAAAAACCAACGACAACATGGACCTGGCTGAATATGTTGCTGATGCTGACAAATGTGACGAGCAACCCTCTGGAAGAAGGGATAAGGCAACCAATCCATAATCAAAAGTTGGTGAGAAAATTTTTCAATCCTATGCAAGATACTGACTAAACTGGTAATGTCGAAAGTGTAAGTAGGATCCATGCAGGTAATGGGTTAATTATGATAAATTCTAAGGAGTGGTAAAGGTAAGAGACCTCATACCATGTAGATATTTGAATATAGAAAGGTGTCATGCATGTATATGTTGATTGAGCTTAGTATCCCAAGGAAAGTAAGTACTAATGATCTTGATTATAGTAATGCATCCTATATGAAGTAGTCATGGTTAGGCCATGCATGGTGTGTTGAATGCATAGTAATCCTGAATCAATGCAAGGTAGCCTTGAATGGATATGCATTAAAAAGATTTTATGAATCTTGTAGTTATGCATTGGATGGATGCATATGAAGGGTGTGAGTAACTGATTGCATAAGTAAAGGTGCAAATGTTGTGATGCATTGCATGAATGCATTGAGATGAGTGCATGTGATATTATGAATAACTAATGGCTGAAATGATGAATTGATGAAAATTCAGGAACCATTTCAAAGGCTGTTATGAATGTAGGATAATAAGTGCATAAAGAGGATAGTCATGATCAATTGGCTGCCGAAAATGCTCTATGGAAGAACAAGGTTTCAGGTAGATTATTTAGAGCATGGAAATGAGAGTAAGACCATGACAAATGCCGAAATCTACCATGTGAAAGAACAAAAAATTATGAGAAGAGTCTCATGGCTGTGAAAATAGTTGGTATGCATAATGGGTTGTTAAATTTGAATTGTGAATTTTGGATTTAAGAAATTGCTGATGACTACTAATCATTGTTGGCTTGCATAAGATTGTGACAGGAGGACGCATTGTAAGTGGGTATTCATATTATGCTAGAAGCATAAAATTATAATGGGCATAGTGGTGCTGCTTACAAGAGACCCACAATTGAGGATCACCTCATTGCCAAGCAAACTAATTTCTGTAGTAGACAGAATTGCAAATTCCCAATGAATTTGATTGCTAATGTCATTGCTTGGTTATGGAACAATCAATTTGGATTGTATTATCAGATAATGATTGACTGTTTGGCTATTTTATGAATGTGCCAGGGGTACACACTGTAGGAAGATCATGTGTGATGGCCTGTAGGAGCCAAACTTCATGGAAGGTTTCCCTTATCTTGGAAATAGGTTTTGGGTGAAACTCCATTGGACATTTTGGAAATGTCTCATCTGCACTGCATGTTTGGTAAGCAACATGAGTGAGATGGTATAGATTATTTCGGTAAGACATGTGTGGATATGAAATGTAAAGAGGAGTTGGGATGGCTAACCGAGGGACTGTCAACTCAGAGAAGGGACCCCCATTCCTCCTCAACGAAGGAATACTGCGTCGACAAATGGATAAGTGTAATGTGACCCTTGCTAAGAATATGCATGTCAAATTATTAAAATTCCATATGCAGAACTTGTTTTGATTTTATTTCCATGATGACCGATTGCTTGAGTATGAATAGGGCCTACATGGCACACACCAGGAAAGGGTGCACACTTTTCCGATGTCGAGTCATGAAAGGGTTTTCAATATTGACTACACCCTAGGGAGTGGACGCACTCCTAGTGTCTCAATAATTGATAGTGAATGATATGAAATATGATTACAGTTTTGGAGCAATAACACAGATGAGTTTGCTTATATTGCTTGTGTTGATAGGCTAAATAGATGTAGTTGGGTGTTGCACCCTAAAGAGAAAATGCAAACGGTGGTTGTGAGAGGTTGCAGAGTAAGGGTTATTGTTGATATAAGTGTGCATTATTGTTGATATAAGTGTGAATTATTTTTGATATAAGTGTATGTTGGTATAAGTGTATTGTGGATATAAGTGTATGTTGATATAAGTGTATGTTGGGCTGTTATATGCCTGGGGATCCATAGTAGATCCTGGACCTGGAAATGGTCGTGGTAAAGTTCCAAGCCCAGTCGACATGAGGGTGTACTGGCTGGACATGAATTATTTGATGTTGTGGAGCAGCCTGCGTGCTGACCTAACATCCAAGTCCATAAGTGATACCAAGGCTTGCAAAGCGAAGCAGGATCCTGTGGACCAACGAGGAAACGCACAATACATATAAGTATTGGATTATTTTTCTTATGAATATACATGTGTATATGATTTGGTTATGATGTTTTAAGCTCTTGTTCTAGAGATAAAACCGATGAAAATAAACTAAACATGTGAATCTATTCAATGTTTGGATATAGGTATCGCTGGGAGCAAGGACTATGAGAGCATCCTAGGGGTCCATGTGGACATGTGACTTTCCTGGAAATCTCAGAATGAGCAGCAAAGAAAAAGGTACTAGTAAGACTGTGAAGTTCCTAGCAGCCGAGGAAACCATGTGGAGAGGCTCCATGGTTTAGAGGTATGGAATTGACTGAAGACACTTAGTGTCATGACCAAGAGGGATTGGTCCAGCATTCACGGTGAAGTGAAAGAGGCCGAGAGCATGACAATCCATGGCAGTGGTGTGGGTTCCAAGATGGGATAGAACATAGAGGGGAAAAAATCTTGCTGCTCTCTCTTACCTTTTTAATTATATATATATATATTTATGCATGGTGAAAAACAAAAGATTGTTGAGTGCATGTATGACTGAAAATGGAATGTGTGTATTTGCTGAAAGTAAATTATGAATGATGGAATAGTTAATTCCATGCCCAAGAATGGACATGAATGAGCTCGTGTGCCTGTTGGGAAGACATGAAAAATATGAAAGTCTCCCTGATAAGACTTGGACTGTCATGCCAATTGGGTAATTGACTGACTGATTTTAATGCCTATATTATGCTTGGTCTGACAGAATTTCAATGATGCATTTCACAGGTGAGAAAAGTGAAACCCGGTGGTGCACATTGATCATGGCAACAGATCAAAAGTTGCTAGACTTGGATAGAATTCTCCTTCAAATGATTGCCAAGACCCAAGAAAATCTTGGGGAGATGCTCAAGATACAGAAAGAGCAGAATGAAATGAACCACCAGATTTTGCAAGACTCTATTGGTTTACAAAGGGAGGTGAAAAGCCTTCTGGGAGCAATCTACAAAGGAAAGGAAGGTGGATCAGTGATGGGACATTCTTCCAAGTGACCTGTTAGGAAATGGTCCAGGCATGAAGACTCAAAAGAAATTGAGCAGGAAAAGATGAAGCAGCCAGTGAAATGCTGGGGATGCGGAGGACATCATTTACGCCAGGACTGCCCAATGAGGGAACATAAAGAGGGCAACAGCTGCAAATTTCCTAGACTTTGGGATAAACTGAAAGCTGAGAACCAGCAGGAGAAGTTCATGGAATCCAAGGGGTTTGGTCCTGAACGTTCAAAGTAAATAATTGAACGTGGGACAGATCTGTAAAATTTTGAAATTTTGGATGTGCAAATTGTATATGTATTCCTATGTATTGGAACACTGAGGACGGTGTTATTCCAAGGGGGAGGGGAATGTAACACCCCGTTTTTGACCCCGTTTGCATGATGTATATAATGTAATCGATCGTGGTGAGGAGCTAAAGGAAAAAGCCCCACCATCGATTTGGTTGTGTATGTTTTGGCAATAGGGATAGTTGCCGACGGTATATCGTGCTATTCGACACGTTATAGTTTGGCATCATGTAAATACGCACATCAATTAAAATAAACCTACAGCCAGCTGCGACGGTGCAACTTTAAAATGAAAAGGGAATGATTCCAAAGGTTAAGGGTGGGGGATGTCAAACCTTGGGCAATGGGGGGAAAAACCATGTGTCACCTTCCCTTGTCTTACCCAACTACCACCATTGAAAACTGCTGCTGTTAGTTGGGGCAGTTATGGCTGGGAGTGGAGTGTGGCAGGACTGTCAGTCCTTGCCCACATGCACACTCCACCAGCGAATTGAGCCTCACGATGGGAAGGAGAATGACTACGCCCCCCATTCCATTCTCTCCACTACACGACTCTTTCCCTTGTCTGTTCATCCTCACATAGGGGTGGTAGCCTGATTGTTCCCATGCACAGGCTTCTTTCCTATTTATGGTCTCACGTAGCCAGGAGAGAGGAGCCGTCTCCACTGTCATTCACATTTTCCACATAGAGGAATCAAGTGTATTTAAATATGTATTTGGGATTTGGTGTGAATATTCTCTCACACACTGGGTTCTGCATTGTTGTTACTCACGCAGCAAGCTGGGAGCCGTTCGGTCACTATCACCCACGATTTTTCCTGTGGAGAGCCATTTTTACGCTCAGGGACTGTGTGTAAGTTTTACCTACCGATTTGTGGCTCGTTCATAATGGTTTTTCCCTTTGTATTTTGGGGTCTGGTGCAAGTTTCCCTCACGCACAGGTTGGGAGACTGTATTTTCTTCCCCAGTGTGGTCTGTGTAAGTTTTCCCGGTGACTTTGTGGTCCAGGACGAACTGTTGTTTTCCCCATGTCGTGAGCTATGTTTACTGATACGTTTTGAGACTGTGTAAGGTTTCCATAGTTATCATTGTGAGTTTGTGGCTATTGATGTACCCTGGTTTTGGGTTGCTGCTGAGTTGTTTTGGCCAGGCTAGGGCCGAGAAAAAATCTGAGTTGTCTTGTGGACTTGAGTCATGTTCACCTTTTGTTTGGGGTTGCCCCCCCGGTTGTCCTTAAGTTCTTCACAGAGCTATGAATGGGTTGTTTTGCTGTGGTATGCAGTGGTTGGTATTCGGACTATTGAGAGTGGGGTTAGAGGCTGGGTATGATTGGGAAAAATGGTGTTTGAGGCCACCAGCTTAGCATTTATCCTTTCCTAGCTCCTTAACGACTTGGTAAACCCTACTATGTGGGTTTGACTATTTTGTGTACCTTGGCTATGTGTAAGCCTGCATTGACCCTTATTCCTTGAGGAATCATGCCCAGCTCGGGGGTGGCAGTGTTGCTGAGAGATTGATGAGCCTACGGTTGGGTGGAACGTTGCAGCGATGTAGCTGGTTGCGGGGTGAGTTCTTCATTAAAAAGATAAATACTCTTGACTGTTTCATCTCTGCAATTATATCTACTGTTTCATGAATTATGATGGACATGTTGAATGCTGGAATGTGTATGTTGCTTCCGCTGAATGTTGAGTAACGATGTATCCATGCATGTTTTATGCATATTAGTATGTATTATGTTAAGATTTTTAATATCAAAATTTATCCCTGTTCATGTTCATGGGGCTGTTTTCCCATTTGATTGGTGTTAGTAGCGTCCTCTTCCCTGGTCGGAGGGTTGGGGGCATTACAATTTTGACATACAAATCTTGGATATTTTGACTTGAAACTTTCTGAGAATGAAGAACAGTGCATATTGAACATATTACAGTCATAAATAGATCAGGAATATCTCTCCCAAAGAGTACAAGAACTCACCCAAGGCACAATCCCTCCTTGAGCATGAATATGCAAAGAAAACTGGAAATGGTTGAGAGGAAGTGCTGCAATAGAAGAAAAAATGAGCTTCCCTATAGATTCCACCTGCAATTACAACTCCATTAAATATCCTTGAAATACCTGAGTGGCCTCTCCAAACACCAACTTGGATGGGAATATTTCACCCTCGAAATTGGCTAAGGAATGAAAATTAGTCATCCACTAGCTCTTACAATTCACAAAGGACAATTTCTCAAATGATAAAAATATCTTCTCTTGGTTGATTTCTATATTTTATAAACATACTTAGCCTTCTAAGGTTTCCAATCCATTCACAAACTCGAGCCAATTCGAATTAGGGTTTGTGCTCATGATTTTCCATGTGTCCTCCCTTTCCTAGCCTTCCACTTTCCCCAAATTCAAGTTGGATCCCATTGAGCTTCCCCAACTCCATGAGAGCTCTCTTGGATGCTATATTTCGACCTGAAATGTTATATATTTTATATGTCAGCATTCATATCTGATTTGCGTCATAGGTGGGATAACATCTTCATCATTGTTGTCATAGAGCTACGGAATCCAGTCTAATTGTCTCACTAGCTACAAAATGACTCTTCCTCTCCCATGTAAGTTAAATTTCCTCCAAAATTAGACCTATGATGAATATGGCCAAGTTTATTAGTGTTCTGAATCATCCAATAACCTTTAGGCTTCCCATGGATTCGAAATTGCAGAGGAGGATGCCATGTGAAACCAAATTTCTAGCTTGTGTGGGCCCCTTAGTCTCCATGTGTCTCCATGCTCCATTGCCACTTCAATTTTATCTTGTATTTATTTAATAAGATACATTATTAAATATTTATCACATTCTAATGTTTGAGCATAATTTATTAGCTCCATCATCAAAATTCCAAATGTATCCATCCAACCTAGGGAACTAGTAGGATTGATGGACTTGTCTTGCTAGGAAATTATTTGAATGGGGAAAATATAGTCCTCCCCACCCAAGATTTCTTGTCCTAAAGCAATTTAATATTTGGATGCTACAAAATATTCTCCTCTTCCCATGTGGCATGTTCACTTGGTAGATCCTTCCATTGCACTAATTATTCTTTGATAGTTCTGCTTCTGAATCTCATTTCCCTTGTCTTCAAAATATTTTCGGTAACAAGTGTGAGCTGACCTTCATCATCCAAGGGAGGAAGTATTTATGAAGTGAAAATTTTATGACCAATATATTTTTTGATACAAGAAACATGGAATACATTATGGGTTTTATTCCCTTCCGGAAGTTCCAACTCATATGCTACTTCTCCAATCTTCCGAACTACCTTGTATGGGCCATAGTATCTTGGTTTTAGCTTTCCTGCCCCATTATTTTTGAGAGATGTTTGTTTGTATGGATGCAACCTCAAATATACTAAATCATTAACTTTAAAGGTTCTTTCTTCTCTATGTCTATCTACATATTGTTTTTTCTGATTTTGGGAAACCTGCAAATTGTCTTTCAAAAGATTTAAAATTTCTTGGCTCTCTTCCACCCAATATTTAGATTTTGGAGATCTACTATCACCAAATATAATCTCAAAAAAGGTAAGTGCATCATAACCATATAATTATTTCAAAGGAAACATCCCTATTGACATATGAAAAGTGGCATTGTAGCAAAACTCACCCAAGTGTAGCCATTTTGTCCATGCATTTTGCTGCTCTCCCACAGTTTCTTAGGTACCCTTCCACCCATTCATTAACGCTCTTTGTTTGTCCATTAGTTTCTCGATGATATCTTGTGCTTGGAGTCAACTGAGTGCCCACCAATCTAAAATTTTCTTTCCAAAAAGCACCCATGAATCTACTATATCTATCACTTACACTCTTGGGGAGCCCATGTAGTCTGAAGATTTATTTGAAAAAATTATCAGCCACTTGTGCAAAACTGAAAGATGATGTAACATCAAAGAAATGATATTTTTTTTTTCAATCTATCCACTACCACATATATGCAATCCTTACCCAAAGATTTGGGAAACCCGGTGATGAAGTCCATTGAGATACTGTCCAAATTTTGCTTCAGAATGGGAAATGGTTGCAATAAAACAGTTGGGCATGTAAGTTCTTATTTTTTTTTTTCTGGCATACCATACATTCATTCACATATTTCTGAACAGATTCCTTCAACCCCTTCCAAAAAAATATTTTCCTCAATTTCCTATAAGTTTTGAAGATCCTCGGATGGACATCTAGTGGGGAATCATGTGCTTCTTGCAAAATTTTAAACTTGAGCTTTGAATCTTGAAATAAATAAATTCTTACCTTATAATATATCAGCCCATTCACAATCCTAGATTTATATTCCCCCTTGATTCCATATAACACATCACAAGAACATTTATCTTTGGCATATTCAACTAGTAACATATTCTTCCAATCTTTAGCAATTCCCATGAGAGAAAAAGAAGGTCTCCGAGATAATGCATCTGCTAAAATGTTATTCTTCCATTTCACATATTCAATATCAAAATAATAAGCTTGAATCTTGCATACCCACTTCTGTTTCATTTCATTTAGGTCCTTTTGGGTGAGGAAGTTCCTTAGGCTGTTGTGGTCACTTTTCACCACAAACTTGTTTCCTACCAAGTATTATCGAAAATTAACCAGTGCATGAATGATGACCAACATTTACTTTTTAAATATGGAGTATATTTTTTCATGAGGCTACAAATTTCTTCTCTCAAAGGCTATAGGGTGTTGGCCTTGCTTTAGGACAACCCTTATTCCTCCACCTGAAGCATCACATCCAACAACAAAAGGCTTAGAAAAATCAGGTAATGCAAGTA
>LPNX010973545.1:4633-89223 GCA_001517045.1 Pseudotsuga menziesii
TGCGGACCGCGGGTATGGGGCGGACTCGCGCAGTCAGACTGCGGGTTGGAAGGCAACAGTCGCGCGCATATCGCGGGTTTAAAGGAAACAGGCGCGGTCTAGGTCGCGGGTTTCGGGCTGACAGCGGCGGTCGGAGCGCGATTGTGTAATGAACAGGCGCAGTCGGATCGCGACTGTGGGCGGAAAAAACGTGGTCGGGGCGCAAGAAAAAAGGCTGACAGCGGCGGGCTGGTCGCGGGTTAGGGCCTGAAATGCGCGGTCGGGCCGTGGTTGCGGAAGAAAAAAGCGCGGTTTTCGGCAGCCGAAAACGACAAACGAAAGTACAGTACGGAAAAATAAAAATAAAATTAAAAAGAGACAGCGGAGTTGCCAAAACTGTAGCTAGGGTTTTCACCCTAGCTTGTGCTGATGAGCACCTACTAAGGAATCTGGAATCCTTAGTAGCAGTTCAATGATGTGTATGAATTAAATAAAAACGAACTGAAACAAAGACTAAGCTAAAGCGGTAAAAAGTAAATATCATGAAGCAAAAACAGTAAAGAAATGTATAATGGCGATTTTTATTGATATTACCTCCAATGAGGAGGTTGGTGGAGTCCGTTGCGTTGGTCCGATGTCAGTGGCTTCGAGCTCCAAGCTGCTTCTTTTCCTTTTTCGGTGGTGGAAATGGGCCAAAGGAGTTCTCAATGGTGAAAGTAGCTTGATGGTAAGCTAGGGTTTCAAGAATAATTTCGGCAGAGGCAGGATGCTTATGATTGTGGATTCTGAAATGAGGGGTCTCCACCACTTATTTATAGTTTTTTAGTGGTGGAGTGCTTGCCCATGGTTTTGGAAACCATGTGGTTTAGGGCAGCTTGTTTAGGGTTTTTTTCCTCCTTTTCCTCCTTTTCCTCATTATTTTATATTTTTTCTTCCCTTTTGGGGATTTTGCTATTTTAGAGGAATTTTGGACATTTTTTGGAGGAAAAATGCCTCTAAAAGGCCATACTTGGGAGGTTCCTAGTTGTTTCTCTTTGGGGGTTTTCGGTATTCAATGTACTTGAATTGCTCTGATTTATCTGTTTCTGTGTCAGGTATGGGGGAATGTTTTCCCAGTAGGGTCCTGAAGAAGTAAAATTTGTCTCAGCTTTTCTATTTTCCTTATTTTTCTTCCTTTTTATTCCTGTATGCGGGTTTAGCTTTCATAGTCACATATACACCCAAGTTTTCCTTGAATAGTCATGTATGTACATTGGTTTACTAAGAAAAGTCACGCATGCCTTTATTTTGATCCATATTGAGAGGATTTAGTGTTGCTAGGTGATTTCGAATGATTGTTGAGTCTTCTTGGATGCTTCTGGAGTCTGTATAAACCCTCTGTTTCTGACCAAGGACTATTTTTAGTTTGATTTTTAGAAATGTTCTTATCATTAATTTTCTACTTTTTGTTTTGAGATTAGTGCATTAGGTCTCTTTTATCTTGGTTCTTTTCTTGGTTGTTGTGTATGAGTGGTTACAGAGTCTGAGGGTTGTAGAGTCATCATTTTTTCTTTTATATCTCATTTAATTCAAAAATACAAGAATATTTTTCTTTTTGCATAGTTATGCATTGCTTTCATTTTTCATTAGCATGGTACTTGCATTAGGTTTGCTTGGTGAATTATAGTCAGATTTTCATATAGGAATGATTGCACTTACATTTGAAAGAAAATGTTTGCACTTCACGTAGTAGCATACCCTGTTTTTCATTCTACATAGTGCATTTGCATTCATTGTTATGTGTGAATTTTACCTCATGTTGTGTCATAACACTATAAGTTGCATGAACATTACCCTTTGAGTAATTATAGCCAAATAAAATCAATGCTTAATAAAATGAATTACACTCTTTTCTTTTCTAGGGTGCATCAACAAGATTAGGATTTAGGGTCTTGTAATAGTTCATTGTAAGTTAATTCTCCAAGACCACTAAACAAAACAATTAGGTGTCTATCTAGGTGAGAGTGTCCCTTAGTATAATTAGTGTTTCTCAGGATGCTCCTCTTACATGGAAGTTAAGCACGAGGCAGTGCATGTGATTGTGACAAGGATGACCCTTGGTTACTTTCTGTGAGCACCAGAGATATTTCCAAGATTGTATTCATATTTGGGGGCCTTTGAGCTATTGATTGGTGCACCCCTAGGGTACCATTCATGGTTTTAGGATTTGGGCTTTGCTTCCCTACCCATACAGTCAATCCTACCTATGACTTTCCGCTTGAGCATTGGTTATATTGAGGTGACCTTAATTTCCTTACATAGGTTATCGAGGGGATATTTGCAGAAGTTATTCTGCATTTGTCCTGGCCAGGTAGGGGTCGAACAACATAGTCTCTATATTGGTTGAGGCTGAGGGACACTATAATTGGTTACGAAACTCTACTTGTTGTGTATGGGAGTCTCAAGCCTCTCCTAGGTGAGACATACCTGCTTCATTCGGCAGCTCACTTATCCCACCCTTAGTTTGCTTCTTGTTTGGATTTATATTTTCTTAGGTGTATTCTATGTGCATGCTAGTCTACTTAGGGTTGTGTAGATATATTGAGTATTTTATTTTTGTTGAGCCATTGTGGATTCGGGTGCGGCTCCTCATTTCTCTCATCGTTTAGCAGGTATTCCACCTTTTGCGTCTCCTCCTCCCTTGGGAGAGAGAACCAAGTAATCCAAGCTGAATAGTCATCACTTTGATTCCCACCAAGATCTCACCATGAGTCATCATGATCCTAAGGTCCTGGAGCTTCCACCTTCCCTGCCTCTGCCCGAGTCTAGTCCTTATGGGGCTAGACCATCACAAGATGATTTATCATAGTTTCCTAATTACCTTAGCTCCAACCCTCGGTATTGGTTATATTATCTAGGTGAAGACACTCACCATGAACCCACCAACACTGGACACATTAGATACGGCATGCATGATTTTCCTAATCTTGTTCTGATACCTCATGTCAAACCAATTGGTGAACCTGGTACTACTCCTGATGGCACTTGCATTCCTTTCCATGCAGAGAGGTTTGGTAATAGTAAGCACATTGGGCCATCCACTCCATCGGTGGCAATTTCTTCACACACATAGCCCAGACCTAGCACTAGTGTTCCTCTTCGGGGACCTCAGCCAAGACATGTGAACATTTGGAGTAGAAGTTATATTCCTTCACATATTCCATCCTCTTCCCAACCTATTCCTTCAAATGCCTTTTTGATGCATCCTCTTCCTAACTCTATTGGTCCTTCGGGGTGGAGTTTGACTGTAATCCATGTTCGTCCTATGACTACTAACATTGTAGTATCACAAAACCAAGTGCCTCATTTAGTGTCAGTAGGCCATGTACCTATTTTTGGATCATCTCATGGAATACCTCATGGATCATCTCATGGTCTAGCTCATGGATCTTCCCATATACCTACCTATGGACCATCTTATGGAACATCTCATGGGTCATCTTATGGATCATCCCATGGACCGTCTCATGGTACAGCCTATGGAGCTTCCCATGGAAATTATTATGGACCATAGTACAGAAAAAAATATCAACCGTATGGGTACATGTATCAACAACCTGCTTACTCTTCTAACTATGGATTTGTAGCACCTCATAATCAAGGTACTCCACATTATAATGCTTCCATGCAGCCCTTCATGGGTCATATGGGAGGAGGTTATTGTTGGGTGTTATAATGTCTAAATTAATCCAGCTATTATTTAATTATCAACTGGGGTTGGTAAGCTTAGAGTTGACAAAAAACATATGTGAAGGTAGAGGGTGTCGTGTAAATATTTTAACAAACAAAAGATCGAAAGATCTTTCAAAATGAAAAACTCAGTCAAACTTTCTAAAAATGCAATTAAGGTAACTAAACTAAGATAAAAGATTAACTAAACAAATAATCTATCTTATAACTTTGGACTGAAAAGGATATAATCAGAAACTTACTTATTCAAATGGAAAAATAAAGTGCAAGGAAGACAACTTATAAGCAACTACAAAACTTAATAGATAAAAGTTAATAAGGAAAACTTAAAAAGAAGCAAGTAGAAAACTTAATAAAGAAAACTTAAATAAAAGAAGCAAGAAGAAAACTTAATAAAGAAATATGTTTAGGTTCTGTCCTACAAGTTCTTTCAACAATAACAAAATCATAAAAAGACAACCTAAAAACATACTAAGGAAAACACTAAAACTCGCATACAAACAAATAAATCAATTCAAAAGGAATAGACACAAAACTATACAACCATAAGACAAAATCAGGAACAAAACTTAAGAATAACTTAAACTTCGTTCAAAGTAAAAGAAGTAAGGAAAATGATAAAACTTTAATAAATAATTTAAAACAACTAAACTTTATCTTAAATGTTAAACAAAACTATTATTTAACTATTACAGAGAAAGCATAATTCAAACATTAACAAAACAGAACTAAAAAAATCTTAAAATACATTAAAAAAACACTGAAAACAGAACTAAAGGCTGAATGACAGATTGAACTGTGGGTCTGAAAGGGGGGCTGAATAACAAACTGAACAGGCTATCCGAATGATAGGATGCACAGCTAAAATAGTAAAAAATAACCTAAATGAACTAATCTTTAGCTGAAGCCGTGCAGATGTAATTTTAATGCATTGGAACAGTAAATAAACCTATTTAACAACAAATTAACCTTAAACTAGTTCATGAAAAAAAGGAATCATTTGCAAATTAAACTAATAAATAAAATGGAAATTAACTTGCATAAATTAAAAATAGGAAAGGAAATAACAGAATTGAATCTATTCTAAATTCATGAAAACAACGTATTCTATATTCTTGAAAACAAAGACTGAAAGTAATGCTAGAAATGAAAATAACTGGAAACAAAATGACTAAAAGAAAATAACCGAAAGCAAGCTATGCACGCATCTAACTAATTAAATTTTGAAATAAAACTAAGTTAATTTATTTCATAAAAGAAATAGAATAGCATTTACTATAATCTAATGGAAACAAACTAAAAATTAAACTAGACTAGCTAAAATAGAAAAGAAACTAAGCTAAACAAAGAAAATGAACCTCTGATTGATGAGGGGCCCTCTCAGCAATCAGGGGTGATGCCTGGATAACTTCTACTTAAACGAAATATTCAACAGCAATGCATACAGCTCTTTATTCAGATGGTGGAATAGAAATACAAAGTTCAAGAGTTAACTACAACAAGAACTCTTCTCCTAAATCTGGTAACTGACTGATTTTGTAGCTAGCTTCAGCTCTCTCATAGAGGTTTCTTTATATAATTATTTACAGGGTGAGCAATTTCACCTTTAGTGGTCGACTGCTCTCTAAATTTAGTCAACTATAATGGATTTTAACTGATCACAGGCCATTGCATAATCATCTCCTTCTTCAATGCAAGTCTGGTTCTTTTCATTGGACGACATACACACAAGCTCCTTCTCTAGCACAAATGATCTACAGAGGTGGCACACGAGTCCTTATTTAGTGTGAATGTGGAATGGTGGAAACCCAAGACAGCATACATGGTGGTTCTTCTAGAACGCGGATCGTTCTATTCTTTAAACATGCATACTTGTAGTAGTTTGGAGTCAGGCAGAGGAGGCCACGAGCGATCCTTCTAGGGTGTGAATTGAATGCATCAATCCAACACATGGATGGTTGATGTGATGGTGAGTGAAGGAGAACACAAGATGGTGAATGGTTATAACATAGCTTCATCACCTAGATGCGTGGATAACAAAACATTGGAAGCTGGTTCACATTTTAAATGGCCGGAATTAATTCTCAGCAGTGTGCAGTCTGATAGGTGATTTGGACGGAGTGTTGAACGGAACGCTGGGACATGAGATTGATACGCTGAGTGTCTATCTAGGGTGAATAGAGTGTCTATATGCTATCATTCTTCAGAACTATATTATACAGCAACACATCTCAACATCTCGCAAACCACCAGTGATTTTCATGTAATGGGATGAATGATGAGCTGGACGCCATGTTGGACATGCTGTGCAAAAAGCAGGCTGAATGCATTTTGCATATTAACTTGGCCCAAAAAGATTATAAAACCTGCAAATAATTATACAAACCAATTAATACATCAAATGTGCTTTAATAATGTTATCTTTAATTGATTAAACCATAAAAATGATAATAATAAAATAATTTCATATAAACCTTAAAAATACTCATACCTAAGGTTGAATAATGATTTGCGTGTCATAAAATATACAAAAGATATTAAAATATATGGTTAAATGAGTATTTTATCTACCAAAATTGATAACAAATCGAGGATCAGTAGTTATTAATCCATTAGCCAAGGCCATGGTGTGTATAGATATCAACTTTATACGAATCAGTCCTATCAAGGAGCGTGGCATCGACCGGCTCAACCTAGGATCCCTTTCCTTGCGACCTTGAACCTACCTAATTTGTCAAGATAAAAAAATGATCAGTGTCTCATAATCTAGCATGGCCGGTAGTCCCTACCAAGTTTCCTTCAGACATTCCCAAGTTTGAAGTTAAGGCTAGTGAA
Source organism: Pseudotsuga menziesii (assembly GCA_001517045.1). NCBI lineage: Eukaryota > Viridiplantae > Streptophyta > Pinopsida > Pinales > Pinaceae > Pseudotsuga > Pseudotsuga menziesii. The sequence continues at coordinate 11,177 of LPNX010973545.1, forward strand.
GATCCTAGTGAGCATGTTACAACCTTCCACCTTGGTGCTCTTCTATTTCCTTACATGATCACTCCATCTATTTGAGGATATTTCAATGCACCGTCATGGGTCCTATAGCAAAATGGTATATAGAGTTACCAGGGGGACCTATACTATGTTTGATGACCTTTCGATGACTTTTCTTAATCATTTCTAGCTACCCATACATTACGATGTCGGTACCGAACTCTTGTCTACCTTCCGGAAAGATAAAGCCATGCATATTTTGGATCATATTCAAGAGTGGTGTAGATGGAAATGATTAATTAAAGCCTTTATACCACCATAGTTTCTTCTAGAGTGGTTCCTCAAGTCATTGTTACCTTACATCATGAAGGATGTTTCCACATCCGAAGTTCAAAATGAGAACCAAGATATTTTTAGGGCTCAAGAGTTGGATTTGATCTATGCTCAATCTGGAATTTTGTATGAGATTATCCTGAATGCTCCAGGATCCATTTTTGACCCCAAGATTAAACCTGGGAAACATGCCAATGGCATTGTTGGCTCCACAAGTACCAAACCTGGAAACTTAGTTACGAAACAAGTGAGCTAGTTATCGCTTAACTAGCCTGCGTTGGGATAATCCACATCTTCGTCTCAACCTACCCAATCAGAGAGTGTACTTTCAGTGAAAAATTCAAACCCAAAAGGAAACCAGAAGCTTGGAAGGAATACAAAGAAAGGAAAAAATAATCATAAGGGTGGGAATAAAAATGAAAATGGTAATAATAATGACAAGAACATGAACAATCCTGGGGAGGGACAAGCAGCCTAAGCGTAAGGTGAAGTTTCCTTGTAAGTTGTGTAAGGACAATCACCTTCCTCACTTGTGCCCTTGTGGAGGACACCTCAAAGTTCATAGCACAGGGCCTAGCTATGTTTACTAATCCTTTACCTAATAATCAAAATATGAACTCGAGGACTGTTCATCCTGGTTATGCATCTGGTGGAAATCAAAACCTACCAGAGGCCTCTAGTGGTCATGGTTGCATCAACATGGTGAGATGTACCAAAGTTGTAACGTGTGTGGAAGATTATGGTTTGTCACAACCATACCTTGGGAAAGAACCTGATCCACCCGAGAGCTCTTTGCGAATTGAAAATCCTACGGATAAACTTGAAGCTACGCCTTGTATTCGTAAGGGAGTCTTGAAGCACTCGGGGCACAATCCTAATGCTCAAGCCACCTAGAACTATTCAGTTATCGAGTATTTGGGCTAGAATCCTTATGCGATGTCTGCATTAGAAGTGCTTCAGACTTGTCCTTCATAGAGAAATTTCTTTTTGTATGCTCTTGGGGTTAGTAATGATAGCTCTTCTTCCATGATCAAATTTGAAACTCATGGAATCTAGCCTCACTTTCCTTACTATGTGTCTCTTTTGATTCATGTAGAGTGTCTCAATAACACCATTATGCATACTATTATTGATGAAGGCGTTGTCGCTTCTGTGATGTCTTTGTCATGTAGGAAGGGTTTAGGTTCTCCCACATTGTATCAGTCTTCCAACATGTTGAATGCTTTCGATGGAAGGTCATTTTGGTTGCATGGTATACTTCCTTCTCTAGAGGTCCAAATGGGAGGGAATACTATCGCGATCAAGGTCAAGGTGGTTGATGTGCCTCTTGACTACAATATTTTGATGGGTAGGAACTGGATGTACAATATGAAAGTTGCAGCCTCTTCCCTATTTCAAGTGGTTTTCTTTCTGTTTAATGGGAAGATCATTTCTATTGATCAAAATTATTTTGAGAATCCGAGTGTTAACGCATCATCCAGAGATTCTATCCCGATTATCAATCATTCTCAGATGACAACTGAGAATGTTGTTGTACCTAGAAATATCACACTGCTTGTCAGCCTTCAGATGAATTTCATGTTGACAATTAACCTCCCAAAAATCCTGCTCTAGGCCACCTTGGACACTTTTTTCCCTGAACTAGAAGGGACGATGCTTCCTTGTATTTTGCACAAAGCATTGGCAATGCCTGCCTCAGTTGAGAAAAAGGAATCATTTTCCCTCTTTTTTAGAAAAAAACCTAGATAGATGCTCCTCTCAGTTTGGATAAGAGCACTGGTGGTCAGTAAAAAGGAAAAAAAGGATGTTCCTATAAGCTTTTGTACATATTCCTTCATGGAATTAGTTCCTATATGCTTGGGAGAGGTGGCATTCACCTCCCTCACCTATATGGATCTCATTCTATCCTTTTGTTAAGTCATCTCATGGGTTCTAGGCCTATAAATGAAGCCTTTATGAGGAGAGTGAGGGGAGGCCAGAAAAAGCATCCTAATGCTACTAGTTTGAAGTTTGAATTAGAGCAAAGTAGAGGTAGCTTGTTTTCAGAGAGGTCTTCATAGTCATAGGATATTGTAGACATTATTTATTGAGACAGAATCCATTGACATCAAAGATTTTGGTTGTACTTCTTTCTCATCCATATATTAAATCAAAGACATTTCCCTTTCCTATATTTGATTGTAGTGTTTGTAATTAAATATTATTGGATTCCTTGATCACCAATATGGATAGTCAGTTATCATGATGCTCTCATCCCTTTTGTTTTTCTTGTGATCTCTTTTGCAGATACTGAACTGTTGCAAGGAATTTCTGGAGAGAAGATAAACCGATCCAAGGTTGACGTATAGTGTGCTTTATGTTATTTGATTTAATTATTCAAGGAAAGGATATGTTCATGTATTTTTGTTCTGTAATTGTGTCTTACATTGCAGAGGAACAAGCAGTTTCCGCACTAGTTGAGAATTCCTATTAACAAAATTGGTGAGAATATTGGGGAGCTATCCTAATCCATTCATATCTGGGGAAGATCCAGTTAGATCCGGTGCAGATCCAGTCAGATATACAAACTTTGGTAACCATTCCATATATGAAGGTTGTTTCTCTCTACTTTTAGTTGTTTCGGTTAACAAGATGAGTTATCCATCTTATGCCTCTGTTTTGAGTAAATTTTTTTTTGCACCTTTTCAGTCAGCTTAGTCTTTCTAGTTTCTCCTCCAGGTTTTTAGTCTTTTTAGCCCACCGCTCCACAATGCTTTTTCCTTTGCCTGACAGAGCATCGATCCATTTTAGGATGCCTTTTCTCTTCTCAACCAAAGCACCGACACTACCTTTTATTTTTCTTGACAGAGCATCGACGACGCCTTCTTGTAGAAGTCTAGGAGCATTGTAGCAGCCTAGGATGCTATGGTGCAGTGCCCTTCAGCATGCCGAGGTAGGACTTCAAAAACTGTCTATTTACAAAAAAAAAATTCAAAAAAAATTGGAATTTTTCCTGTCCTCTGAGACTTTTCAGTTTGGTCTACTTGATTGCTTACTGTCTGATTTATTGGTTTTTGTGAGTCTGATTCTCTGCTTGATCTCATATCCAAAAATTTCTATATTTTGCATTGTCATCAATGAAATTGGAAACATACTTTGATCTTGGTTTTTTTAGTGAAGTATCTGGAAATTTCCTTTTGAAACAAAATCCTATAGCCTCTTCCTAGAAGATTAGTTTCTTTTGTAGAAAAGACTGCTTTGTGTGCCTCATATTTTCTAGAAAAATACAAAAAGAATCGCTTTATTTTTCTCATGTTTATGCTTGCGAAAATTGTTTGTTTTTTCATTTGCACGAGTGATTCAGAAAAATAGGTCTTTTGACATTGTAACAAAAATCAGTTTTGCATGCAAATTAGAGGCTTAGTTTTCTCTCTGTCATTTTCAGAAACTTTAGAGTGCTTGTTTGAAATAGTTTTTTTGTTTTGAAAGGACTTCCTTTGCATTTCTTTATTGGATCTTCTTTTTTTGTTGAAAATAGCTTCCTTATGGTATATTGTTGAAAAGAAAAGAAAAAGGTTTCTTCCTTACCCTAGTTAGTTCTCACAGAAGTCAAAAAGTGCATCTACATCTAGATTAATTTACATTATTGGAGATAAAATTCCACAACCATTCACCTAATAGTCCAGATAAAATTAACGGTAGCTTTAGGTCTAAAATTGTATAGAAACTTGAGTAATAGGTTAGTGATGTGTTCGAGCATCATTAAGCATAGAAGCTGTCATTATTTTTCCGCACTACAACCTGGCAATTGTGTGGTTCTTCCACTTACCATCGGTATATCGAATGGCCTTTCACATACCGTTGAGGTATATAGAAAGGTATTTCACATACTCAATTGTATATTGGAATGCCTCTTGTGAACGGTTGTGCATTAGACAACACTACTATTGATTTGAGATCCCACATACCTTGCGTATATTTGGGGAGACTACTACTCATGTAACCCTAAGGTATATCGCAAGTTGCACCTACTTGACAATCCTAGTGAGAGACCGGCTATTTTGAACCCATCCTATCATTTAAGTATGCTTGTTACCTTTAGCTCTATGTAGGTTTTGTTTGTGTGTTTTTCTCCTTTTTTACCTAGATTAGGTAACTTCGGCCACCATAATGGCTGAGCAACTTGTGAGACGTCAATCTTGTAGACTGCAGAGTTTATCTCCTGACTCTCCTTTTACCATGGAAGGACAGGAAGGGGTAACCATGGAACAACTAGCTTCTGCTAATGTTCCTGTAGGAACTACCCTAGCTAGTGAAATTAGAGAAGAATTCAATGTTTTTTACAAATCCTTTGGTTTAACTCCCTCCTGCAACTGATGCTTTTTTGCATCTGCCATTGGAAGGTTGTGTCAAAATTCCTAACCCACCAGATTATGGCCCGGATGCTCTTTTTTGGAGGACTTCTATGGGCCAATCTATTGCTAAATTTGGGGTTATTAGACCTTCACCAAGGAATCCTCCTTTGGGAGAGAAATAATAGAGAATAATCAATGCATCTCTCAATTGAGCTCGTAACTTTTCAGAGAGAGTAGAAAGAATCATTCCTCCACCTGTCTCTCATTATGAAACTATGTTGACTCGTTTACCCCATAATACAGATCATTGGCCTTTATCTAAAATTAAGCATTCCCCTGAAAGGCATCCAACCTATGGTGAGACTTCCTGCAACCCATGGCTTCAAGGATATCGTTCACTAGCTCAAGTGTTAGGTCCTGTTGAAGAAGTTCCATTTCAAGGTAATCCAGGTCCAAATGACAATCCTATAGTTTCACATCCTAACCATGTTACTAGGCATTCCATACAAGTCATGGTTGGTGGGAAATCCACAATGAAGTTATGTCAGCACATTCTAACGTTGAGGGGCAACCCCCGACATGCATCATGCCATCTGTTAGTGTAATTATTGCTAGTTCAGGACAATTTGTAGTTGTAGCACAACCTGAAGTAGTCATCCCTCCTACTAATACAAATGTTTTTCACCCCCCATCAAGTTCAGGACAACCCCTAGGGGTGCAACTTGTCAATAATATAGCTTCTTGGGGATATACTTATCCAGGAACTCAACCACCTACGGTCAATCAAGTGTATCAACAAGCACCACCAGTGGCTATTTATCCTAGAATTCCCTACCCTAGAAATGATTATGTACCTTGGAGACAACCTAATTGATCCAATGTTCCATCATATGGGGGAGATTTTGTTAATACTGATAGAGGATATGGTGCCCCCCCCCTTGGAGGACCACCATATGGACCTGGAAGACCTAGAGGACCTGGATTTCTTGGGGGTCTTAAAGGACCTGGTGGACCATTTGGAGGACCACCACCTAGAGGCCCACCACCACTTCCTGGAGGTGGAGAAACACCACCTAGAGGACTGCCACCACCACCTTCTAGAGGACCAACACTACCACTACCTGGATGATGACCACCACCTTTCAGAGGACCCCTTCCCTCAGGTGTCCCACCTTGCTATGAAAATTCTAGAAATCAACAATATTTTCAACAAATTTTGGGGGCATCATCTATACCCATCTATTAATCATCATATGTTCCTACCGATCAGCAAATGCCATATCAGTACTACCAGTATCTGCAACCAAATCAACAACTACCATTTATGGCTACTTTATATCTACCAAATTTTTCAAGATTGATAAATGACCTGATCCATCATGACCCCTCTTGGCCTACCATTCCTGTAAAGCTGCCTTCAGATATACCCAAGTTTGATGGTAAACTCGATGAAGACACAAAAAACCATGTGATGACATTTCACCTATGGTGTTCATCCAATTCTTTGATGGACGGTTCAATCCATCTAAGGTTTTTTCAAAGAACCCTCACTGGTATTGCCACAAAGTGGTACATAGAGTTACCACAACACTCTTTTTGGGACTTCAATGCTTTAGCAATGGAATTTTTAACACACTTCCAATTGCCAGTCTAATACAAAACAAGTACAAACCTTTTGAATTTGCTTTGACAAACCACATCAACCCACATCTCTGATCATATCCATGAATGGAGATGAATATGAAGGTCAATTAAGGCCCCGATTCTTGATCAGCTACTCCCGGATTGGTTTACAAAGTATTTACTTCAACCTATTGCTAGAGATGTGGGCCATGGGAGGTGTTGTTACTTAGGAGCAAGCTATTAGATGCACTCAATACCTATATTTAATTTACTCCCAGTAAGGTATTAATTTACTCCCAGTAAGGTACTATGTATGATCTGATTCCCCATGCTCCTCGGCCTACAATTGATCCATCAAGACCCGCAACTAAACCACCTGTTGATGGCATACTTGGTTCAGTTCAAACGCAAATGATGGGAAAACCTTCTAAGAAACAAAATCAAGCCATCACTCCATCAAATAAACCAACACCATCTACCAAACCTGCACCCTCTCTTGTTGCTTCCGCTGAAGTAAACACGATCCAATCAAATGAACCTTCTAGCGGAAAGAAGAAAGGAAAAAATAAATCTAAAAAACATGACAATCAGCAGGAAGGAAACAAAACAAAGAACTCAGATGCTGATTCAAAAGGTAAGCGAAAGGTAAAATTTCCTTGTTTAATATGTGGAGGTGACCATTTTACAAAAGAATGTCCTCATCATGAGGAAGCTAGTAAGTTTTTGAAAACTTCACCCACCTCAGTAGTCTTGAAAGATCATTTCCCTTCCCAACAGCATTTAATTGATAATGGGTCCTTAAACGAAACTTCTTCCTCCACCGATGAAGTTCGAATGATCTCTAGTGAAATGGTTAATTTAAATACAAGAGCACATAGTTATGACCTCCCTCCAGAAAAAAAACTTGATGATATTCCATCTGAAAAACCCTTAACTTTCACACTTCTTCCTAAGAGTGGTCTTCATATTGAAAAACATATACTAGAAGCAATTTTTCGTCCACCAAAGGGTACTCTACATAAGTCCATAATCAATCCTAACATGCGTGCTACCCAATATTATAATATTGTTGAAGTTTTGGTTTAGGCACCCTGCACTATGTCGGCCTTAGAGGTACTTCAAACCTACCAAACCCAACGAAAAAAATTGGTTACTGCCCTTGGAGCTATGGATCACAAGAATAGTAATATCATCACTTTCAAACTAGATGATTTCAAGATGAGACTCTCACATCAGTTAGCATTCCATATCGCTACCAATATTGTTGGAAATATTATCCGTCGTACCATTTTGGACGAGGGTGCCTCTACATCAGTTATGTCTTTATCTTGCTGGAGAGCCATTGGATCTCCATAAATCAACTATTCACCTACCACTCTTAAGGATTTTGATGGTCATGGATTTCAACCCTATGGATTACTACCTGCCATCCATGTTGAATTAGGGAGAAGTTCATGTTAGTTTTTCTATCATTAAGCTAGTATAACATTAGGATATTTAACTAAGAGAATAACAAGTACATCAATCACACACAAGAGACAATGAACACATTGTTTATCCTTGGGGAAACCATAAATGGTGAAAACCCCGCAACTTCCTCTGAGAAAGAATCAGCACCAAAAGTAGAACCCAGGACAGTAAGAGATCTCCCGATAGGAGTAACCTTCTTCTTGTTTGGCCCCAGTTTCTTATCCTTCCTCAACTATGCGCTACACTTTAGTGTGTATGAGTTGTGTGTTAAATAGAGATTCCAGCTCTCTATTTATACTAATCTTGACATGAATAAAACCCTACTAGGGCCGACCTCACTAGGAGAATCTAATAACCCTAGTGCCCCGAAACTCTGGGGACTTTAACCCTTAGACAATAGGAGGGTTACCCACAATGACTTGACATGACTTGTTTACATTATAGATCTTCCCGATAGGAACATTGGGGCATGACATGAATCAAGTACATCCCAGAATAAACATCGGGTTACAATATATAAGAAATACAAATGAAATACATTTCGAAGTTACATATACATCAACACTCCCTCTTAACTAGGAATGTATTCTTTCGACACAATTTTCAGCATAAGTCTTCTTCTCTATATCTTCTGAATCATCATCGAGTCTTTTTCATCTTCATCTCCAAGTCATATTTATCTTCAAGTCATCTTCATCTTCAAGTCATCTTTATCTTCAAGTCATCTTCATCTTCAAGTCATCTTCATCATCAGATCTGGATCATCTCTCAATTTGGATCATCATTGGACATCATTACTGGATCTGGATAATCACTGGACATCATCACTAGATCTGGACCATCACTCAATCTAGATCATCACTGGACATCATCACTGGATATGGATCATCACTTGATCTAGATCATCATTGTTGGATCATCATCACAGGATCTGGATCATCACTCGATCTGGATCATCACTGGGTCATCATCATAGTTGCTATCTCTTGATTCTTCTCATCATCAGAATATCTACAGAGCTAGCCCTTTTTCATGCTAGATGTACATCTTACAGAGCCAGTCCTTTTTCATACTAGATGTATCATCACATAGAGCTATTCCTTTTTCATACTAGATGTGGCATCCACTCATAGCTAGTCCTTTTTCATACTAGATGAGTCTTCACAGAGCCAGTCCTTTTTCATACTGGGTGTGGGATCCACTTAGAGCTAGTCCTTTTTCATACTAGATGAGTCTTAACAGAGCCAGTCCTTTTTCATATTGGGTGTGGCATCCACATAAAGCTAGTCCTTTTTCATACTAGATGTGTCTTCACAGAGCCAGTCCTTTTTCATACTGGGTGTGGGATCCACTCAGAGCTAGTCCTTTTTCATACTAGATGAGTCTTCACAGAGCCAGTCCTCTTTCATACTGGGTGTGGAATCCACACAGAGCTATTCCTTTCTCATACTAGATTTGTCTTCATAGAGCCAATCCTTTTTCACACTGGATGTGGGATCCACACAGAGCTAGTCTTTTTTCGTACTATATGTGTCTTCACAGAGCCAACCCTTTTTCATGCTGGGTGTGGAATCCATACATACATATAACAATGGAAGGAACCAATCCTCTCACCATGTCATAGCTCTTATATATGACCATGGAAGGAACCAATCCTCTCACCATGTTGGAAGGGCACAACACTTATATCTGACCATGGAAGGAACCAATCTTCTAACCATGTCAGAATGGCACAGCACTTATATCTGACCATGGAAGGAACCAATCCTCTCACCATGTCAGAATGGCATAGCACTTATATCTGATCATGGAAGGAACCAATCCTCTCGCCATGTCAGAATGGCACAGCACTTATATCTGATCATGGAAGGAACCAATCCTCTCACCATGTCAGAAGGGATCAACATGAACATATCACTTCCTATTGGGAGGAATACCAATCCGGAGAACACCAAGCTTCTACTTGAAGTATTAAAACTTCACCCTAGCTAATGGGTTAGTCAACACATCAGCTATCTATTTGTCCATCGCAACATACTGCAGCTTCACTTCTCCTGTCTGCACCATATCCCTGATATAGTGATACTTGATCTTGATATGCTTTGACTTGTCATGGAATACTGGATTCTCTGACAACTTTACACAACTCTATTTTTCATAGTATATACAAGTAGCATGTAACTAGAGATCAAATAAATCAGATAGTAGCTTCCTCAGCCATACTTCCTCACAACTAGCTGAACAAGCTGCAACATACTCTGCTTCAGCTGTACTCAGTGCCACATAGGATTGCTTCCTGCTAACCCACGAGATCATACCTTATCCCATACTGAAGCAACACCCTGAAGTACTCTTCCTATCGATGGCACTACCTTCCCAATCTAAATCAACATAACCCTCTAGGTTAATATTTTGATCAATCTTATACTTGAGCCCATAATCAACTATACCCTTTAGGTACCTCAGAATATGCTTTGCAGTAGTCAAGTGAACATGTCTCGAATATGTCAAGTACTGGCTCAAGGTGTTCATAGCAAAGTAGATGTCTAGTCTCGTGTTCGTCAAATACATCAAGGACCCAATCATCTGATGATACATCATGGCATCAACTATCTCTAATGAAGCATCACTCAATAGATTCAGGTTTGATGCCATAGGTGTGGTTAATGCCTTCAAGTCCATCATCCCAAATCTCTTCAGGATCTCTATTGCATACTTCCCTTGTCCAAGGAAGATTCCATCCATAGTCTGCCACACCTCCATCCCTAAGAAATAATGCATCATACCCAAGTCCTTCATTTTGAACTTGATAGCAAGATTTCTCTTCATATCAGTAATCAACCCATCCATACCTATCACAAATAGATCATCTACATATAGAAGGAGTATTATTGGGTTTCCATCTTCAACCTTGTAGTAAAGGTTGGAATATGCTTTACTCTTGGTAAAGCCCAAATTGGATAGAAAGCTGTCAATTCTGCCGTACCATGTCCTGGGTGCCTGTTTCAAACTGCACACGGATTTCTTCAATCTACACACATGGTATCAGAGCCTTTGTAGATCAATTTCTCTCCTTCCAATTTGTTTTGCAGGTTCAACATCATTGACTGGGAGCATTATGCTGACTAACGGGACAATTTCTGAGCTATGGATCAATCTCAGAAGATCGTCTTAACTCCATTTAATTTCTTTGAATGGAAAGAAGATATGGAGATACTATTGAGAGTGAAAGGCCTCTATAGAGTGACTATGGAAATAGAAGTAGAGCCCAATTCAGCTGCAGAGAAGATAAAATGGCACAACAGGAGGGATGAGGCCTATGGTCTCCTGTGTCTGAGTATATCCAAAGACCTCATTTTCCATCTTGATGGATTGACATCACTGAATGAAGTATGGGAGAAGCTTGTTGATATTTTTGGAAATATAGATGAGATGAGGGGACATCAAATTGAAAATGAATTGATCTCCCTGAGTCCCAATAGCTTTGAATCCCTGCAACTCTATTTTTCCAAGTTCAAAGCACTTGTTTTGCAGCTAAAACAATGTGGGATCGAAAAGAAGGATGATCATCTGGTCTTGGCCATACTCTTGAAGCTTGGCCCTGACTATTCAGTGTTTTTTTCAACCTTCTATGCCACAAAGTTGACAGCTCGAGACTGGAAGATGCCTAGCCTTGCAGATTTCATGGAATCTCTCACACAAGAACAAGATAAATAGGTGATGATGGTCACCATCAAACATTCCAAATACCAAGCTCTGGTTGCTATAGATTTGAGGGTGGATTCAAAAATCAAGAAGAAAGCTAAAAAGCCACCTGAGCAAAAGAGAGACAAGAACAAGTCTCCAGAGGAGCCTCAAGGTTCCAAGAAGAACCCCCAGAATAAGAAGAACAAAGGATAAATGAGCAAGTGCGCATACTGCAGTAAGGGAAATCATTCTGAAAGCTCCTGCATGAAGAATAAAATAGACATGCTGACCCAACTCCTGGAGAAGAATGGCATCTCCCTTCCAAAAAGCTCAAAGAAGAGGGAAGAAGGATCAAGTTCAGAAGATAGAGAGAGAGTTCATGCATTGGTTGCTGGCACATCAAGCTCACCTAGTTTCATCATTGATTCTGGAGCTTCAAGACATATGGTTTTGACCAAGGATGCATTCACCTCACTTGACATGTTGAAAGGTCCACCAATAGTACTGGGAGATGACTCTCTCACTGAAAGTTTGGGCAAAGGGAGGATTGATCTTGACCATGGTAAGTTCAGCAATGTGTTGTATGTTCCAGGTCTTGCCTCTAACCTATTATCAGTGTATCAGATGACCCACACAGGGTCTCCAAAGAAGGTCATATTCTCCCTTGATGAAGTTGAGATCACGGAGATCTCAAGTAGTAAAGTCATTGTAAAAGGAGTTGCAAATCATATTTCGAAGGTATACATGTTCTCACACTTCCTACCCTACTCAAACCCCTCTGCTCTTCTGATTCATGCTACTGAGGAAAGAAAGCTTTGGCATGAAATATTTGGCCACCTAAACTACAAGTATATTTCTAATCTTAGTGAAAAAGAAATGGTCATAGGGTTACCAAATATTAACTTTTCCAAAGGAGTTTGTCAAGGTTGCATCCTAGGAAAACACCCAGAGCATAAATTTGAGAGAGCTAGTCATGAGAGAACCTCTGCACCTCTTGAGCTGATGCATAGTCATGTTGCTGGCCCATTTCCTCATATGTCAATGAGTCAGGAAAAATATGCATTGACATTCATAGATGACTTTTCCAGGTATTGTTGGGTTTACTTCCTGAAACACAAGTCTGAAGTTTTTGGCCTCTTCAAAGTCTTTAAGGCTTTGGTTGAAAACCAGTATAGGAGGAAACTCAAGATCCTTAGATCTGAAAATGGTGGTGAGTATGTCAAGTCTGAGTTTATTCAATATTGTGCATATGTAGGTATTCATATGCAGCATTCTATCCCTTACACACCACAGTAGAATGGTGTTGCTGAGAGGAAGAACAGATCACTGAAAGAGATGGCAACCTGCATGATGGAGGCTAAGAATTTGCCACCAAAGTACTAGGCCAAAGCTATAAACTGTGTAGTCTATATCTAGAATAGGGTGCCTCATAAGCATCTTTATGGTATGACTCCTTTCGAAGCATGGAGTGGGCACAAGCCAGATGTGACCCATTTCAGGATTTTTGGCTCAAGGGCTTGGGATAGAATTCCAATAGAAAAGAGGAAGGCTTTGCAGCCCCAAAGCCAAGAGTGTCTATTTGTTGGGTACTATGAAGATTCAAAAGGGTACAATCTGATCAATTTTAGCACAAACAAAGCCTTCATTGAAAGGTGTGTTCAGTTTCAAGAAGATCCCCTAGCAACAGTGGAAGTTGGAGAATCCTCTTCACCACCAGAACCTCTGAATGTAAGTGAAGAGATAGTTGAACATGATGATTCTGATATGTCTGATAATGATTATTTGATTGCATATCCTAACAGTCCTACAAGACCAAAATGGGAAGCCAAGACCATTCATGCAGCTGGAGAACTAGCTGGAAATCCTAATGATCCTAGGAGGACTAGATCTCAATTTGAGAGTGCTCTGTGCATGAAAGATCCTATGTTTGCATAGAAATGATATCTGATGGTTGAATCAGACCCAAATACATATGAATATGCAGTAAATGATCCAATATGGCAAGAATCCATGAAGGAAGAGTTCAGCTCACTCCAAAAGAGCAACACTTGGCAGCTGGTTGATCTTCCCCCAGGGAGGAAGCTAGTTTAGTGTAAGTGGGTGTACAAAACCAAATTTGCTGCTGATGGTTCACCTTTGATGTACAAGGATATATTGGTATCCAAGGTATACTCATAGGTTCAGGGCATAGACTACAATGAGACCTTTTCACCAGTGGCAAAGATGGACTCCATCAGGCTAGCCTTAGCCATTACAGCTTCAAAGCAATGGGAAGTACATCACATGGATGTGAAATGTGATTTCCTAAATGGAGATATCACTGAAGAGATATACATGCGGTATCCTCAAGTATTTTCTACTAACCCATCTCTTGTGTGCAGGCTAAAGAAGTCATTGTATGGGCTTAAGCAAGCCCCCAGGGCTTGGTATGCCAAGATTGATAGCTTTCTGCTATCACTGAATTTTGTTCGATGCAAATCAGATCCAAATTTCTATTTGAAGATAATTAATGGTTCATTAATGATCATTTTTTTATATGTTGATGAACTTCTCATTACAGGAAGCTCAAAGGATGAAATTGCTTCCTTGAAGGATGCAATGAACCATGCCTTCTCCATGACAGATTTGGGGCTATTGAGCCAATTCTTGGGGCTCGATATTGCTCAAAACAAAGATGGGATCAAAGTGCATCAGTCCAAGTATGCCTTGGATTTTTTGAACAAATTCAAAATGAAGGATTGCAAGCCAAGCAAGACTCCTTTCCTTTCAGGAGTGAAGCTTGAAGAAGTTGATTCTTCACCTATGGTAAACAATACACTGTATAAAAATTGATTGGATGTTTGTTGTATCTTACACATAATAGACCTGATATTTCTTATGTAGTAAGTGTGGCTTCAAGATACATGGATCAGCCTCATGAGATTCATTGGAAAGCAGCCGAAAGGATCCTTAACTTTGTTCAGGGAACAAGGACACATGGGATCTTCTATAAAGCTAAATCTGATCTTGATTTGATTGGGTTTACTGATAGTGATTGGGCAGGTGATAGCACAGATAGAAATTCAACATCAGGATATGTGTTCATGCTTGTAGAAGGGCCAATCATCTGGTCAAGCAAGAAACAGAGTACAGAGAAGTTGTAAATGCATCAACTCAATATTTATGGTTGCACGGGTTACTTGGAGAGTGTGGCTTCAAATAAGAATAATCAACTACTATCTACTATGATAATCAAAGTACCATTTGAATATGCAATGATCCAGTTTAGAAGCAGAGAACCAAACACATTGAAATCCATATGCACTACATCAGACAGCTTGTGCATGATGGCACCATTCACCTACTCTTATGTTCATCTTCAGAACAAGTAGCAGATATCTTCACCAAAGTTTTTTGTGAGAATACATTCAGCAATATCAAATCACTGCTTGGGATTGCTGATCATGCTGTGAAGCATGAGTGATGACAATATTTCCAAATTTTTTTTTACAGTCCATGTTTAAGGGAGGATTTTTCCCACTGGGTTTTTGCCTCTTTCCTTGGTTAAATGGACATGCAGTATGTAAAGGGTGACTAAGCCTTGTTGCTAGGCCCTATAATTTTCTAATATTTTAATCATAATTCAGGCTTAAGGGGGGTTTTTAGAATAATCAACCCATAGTTAGCTACCTTAGACATTAATAAATCCAATTTTTGTCTTATTTGCCTAGTTTCGATATTCCACCTTATGCAAGTTGTCCTCCACGCATCCATAGTGGTAAAACTTGCTAGTTTTGAGTCATGGAGTTCTTGGGAAAACTCCTAGAATCAAATCTACTTTATTCCTGGCCTCCCTAACGCATGTCTTCTTTTTTTGCTTTATTGCCTGCTTTTTCAGTGTTTTAAGGCAATTGGGAAAGTTTGACTAGGTGAAGTTAACTTGTTTTTTGTCCTCCACATACTCCACTCTTTTATCCTATAAAAAGCATGTATGATTTGTCCTTCCACCCACTATTATATTGCCTAATTTATTTTCCCAATTCGTGAGCTCCTAGACAATTTTGGAAACTGCTTTATGCACCTATGGGGGATTTGCTTAGATTTAGTAAGCCTGCTTTTGACTCAATTCGAATGGAATATTCATGCATTCGAATCTCTCATATAATTATTTATTTTGGAATCCTATGACTTCATAGGGTTGGCTATTGTACACTTATTCAATACAGATTAGTGTTCAGCTCCATATTCAGTCTCTTTTGTGAGTAATTTGCATGTGTAATTGGCAATTGTTATGAGTGTAATTGTTCTAACACCTGGGTTCAATTTACATAGATACAATGAACATAGTGTTTATTCTTGGGGAAACCATAAATGGTGAAAAACCCACAACTTCCTTTGAGAAAGAATCAACACCAAAAGTAGAACACAAAACAGTAAGAGATCTCTCAACAACAGTAACCTTCTTCTTGTCTAGCCCTAGTGTCTTATCCTTCCTCAAATATGTGCTACACTTGAGTGTGTATGAGTTGTGTGTTAAATAGAGATTCTAGCTCTCTATTTATACTAATCCTGACATGACTAAAACCCTACTATAGCCGACCTCACTAGGAGAATCGAATAACCTTAGTGCCCCGGAACTCCCGGGACTTTAACCCTTAGACAATAGGAGGGTTACCCACAATGACTTGACATGACTTGTTTACATTATAGATCTTCCTGATAGGAACATTGGGGCATTACATGACTGAAGTACATCCCGAAATAAACATTGGGTTACAATATATAAGAAATACAAATGAAATACATTCCGAAGTTACATATACATCAACAGTTCAGTATCCATTCATATTGAAGTCATCAATGCTCCTTTGGATTACAACTTAGTCCTAGGTCATAACTGGTTTTATGCTATGCAAGCTGTAGCATTGACCATTTTTTGGATCGTCCAGTTCTCATTCCAAGGAAAGATTGTTACTGTTGATCAGTTAGATTTCATCACACATAGTGCCATTACAAATGGTGAAAATAGTGTTTCATTCCTGAATACCACACATTATAAGGACATTGGAGTAGGTCTGATCAAAGATTCTTCAATAATGAAAGTGTTTCCCTCATCTGATCCTCCTCCTACTTAGCAAAATGCATCTATTAACATGATTTCTACCTCTCATACAAACAAAGGAAAATAAATTGATGATGAATCAACATCCCTTTCCCCTTTTGAGGAAATTTACAATGCAATCCAAGATACAAATGATTCCCCCACCAATGACCACTTGTTGGTGGCCTAAAAATGCTATCACATGTCATACTAGCTCGAAAACCCCTCCCCATCTCTAGATTATCTTTCACACACACCTCCTACACACAAATATATTATGGAAGTTATGTCATTAGGCGAGATGCCTTGGGAAAATTATCACCACAGATATTATTTCCTTCCCCCTTTCCATATGGTAGAAGAACACTTCACCTCTATGGTTTCGTCTGATATAGTCCTCAACCATCAGTCTCTAATCCTCACTCATAGTGTCGATTCTGAAGGAAACTTATGAAACATTACAAAAACTATGCCTGCATACATACCAGTGAAACCTGGTGTTCCGAAAAACATTTTCATCATATAGAACTCTTCACCTAAAGAAGTTAAAACATACATGGCCCTTTTTAAGGAATTTTGAGATGTCTTCACATGGACATATGAAGAAATGGTAGGGACTGGCCCCTCTATCATTGTTCATGAAATCAAATCTTACCCTCATGCCAAGCCCGTCCATTAGAAACTATGATAGGTCCATCCAAGAAAAGCAGTCGCTATTAAAGAATAAGTTGAGAAAATTCTCAGGGCTGGTTTCATTTACCCCATACAATTAACTGAATGGGTGTCCAACATAGTCCTTGTGAACAGAAAATAGGGTAGTATTAGGGTTTGTATTGATTTAGGGATTTGAATCGAGCTTGTCCAAAATACAACTTTCCCACTCCCTATATCGATCAAATAACTGTGCCAAAAGTGTTATTTTTTCCTTTATGGATGGCTTCTCCGGCTATAATCAGATTGATATTCTCTTGTCAAACCAAAACAAGACGACATTCATTTTCTCTTGGGGAATTTTTTCTTATCCTAAACTATCTTTTGATTTAAATAACACTGGCATGACATTCCAACATGCCATGTCATATGCTTTTCATGGCATTAAACATGTTGTGGAACCCTATCTTGATGACCTTCCTGCTCATTCCAAGTAGCAGGATATTCATGTTGATCATCTGAGAGCCGTGTTTCTTTGATGTCATCATTTTAATATTTATCTATATCCCCATAAATGTGTTTTTTGTATAGAATCTAGATGAATTCTTGGTTTTATTGTTTCCAAAGATGGCATCCATATACATCCCTTGAAAATTGAAGCTATCTTAGCCCTACCTGCTCCCACGAATGTAACTAAACTCCAAAGTTTTCTAGGGAAGGAAAACTTTCTATGTCGTTTTATCTACAATTATGCAGAAAGGACACATGGTTTCATGAGGTTTGTAAAGAAATATACCCCTTTTGTCTAGGATGATTGCACACAATACGCATTTCATAATCTTAAACATGCATATGCCCATGCACCAGTGTTGCAACCACCCAATTATGCTAAGTACTATTCCTTGTATGTGGATGCATCCTTGTCTACTATAGGCATGGTCCTTGTTCAAATAGATGAACATGACCAAGAACATGTGATTTATTACACTAGTAAGAGTCTTCTCAACTCTCAAACTCGATACTCACATGTGGAGAAACTTGCTCTGGCCATGATCATCGTGGTCCAGAATTTTCGCCATTATATTTTGCTCCACACCACCAGTGTTACGTGGATTCCAACCCCATGTACTACATTCTTACACGTCAAGTGCTTGGGGGGGAATATTCACGTTGGATCATGATTCTCTAAGATTTAGCTAGAATTTGCCAAAAGTACTTCCAAGAAGTCCCTCATTTTTGCAGAGCTTATATGTGACCTTCCCTGTACTACTGAGACTACAGAGCCCTTTGATTCATTACCTGATGAATCATTATTTCTGATTAGCATGACTGATCCATGGTACGAAGATATCATTTTGTATCTCCAAACCTTACGATACCAGCCTACTGCCTCTTGAGATGAACGTCATCGCATTCTCCACCAAGCCAAAAGCTATCTTATTATGAATGATACCCTATATCTGTTGATGCATTTGTAACATCAGAATGTATTCACTTGTATATCTTATGTATTGTACCCCGATGTTTATTCCGAGACGTATCTGTAATGTAATTGAGTCGTGTCATACCCTAATGTTCCTATTGGGAGGTTCAATAATGTAAACAAGTCATGTAAAGTCATAGAGGGTAACCCTCCTTATTGTTCAAGGGTTAAAGTCCCCACAGTTGTGGGGCACTAGGGTTATTAGACTCTCCTAGAGAAGTTAGACCTAGGTGAGTTAATGTAAGTCGGGTCATTAGTACCCCAGTTGTGGTTACTCGAGCCTACATAACTTAATCAAATATTAGGTGAAAGAAAGAATATAAATAGAGAGTGAGACTCTCTATTTATCATACACACTCACTCATTGGGGTGCATGAGTGATAGAGGAGAAGCTCTCTCAAGTGAGAGAGAGAGAGAACAGCTGTGGAGATCATATTTTCTATGTTTGGGTTTTACTGCTGCTATTGGTGCTCATTCTATCTCTGAGGAAGTTGCAGGGTTTTTTCCTTTATGGTTTCCCCAAGGAAAATTCTTTGTGTATCTTGTCTCTTGTGATTTTTGTTGTGCATGTTATTCTCTCAGATAAGATCCTAGATCATATTGCTTAAATGATTAAAATCTAACATGGTATTAGAGCTAACCTATGAAGAAGACACTATGCAACTACAAAAGATAGGGATTCTTACTTTTTGGGTCTCTCTCCACAATCCATCAGCAAAAGAAGTCTATGCTGACTCTCCATTAAAGGGTGCATCTTTCTATCAAAGCAGAATTTGATTCCCGACATTTTCAGTTTTTGGTGCGGGAAATTAGGGCTTTTTACAAAGGAGGAATTTTTGAGTGAGCTAGGCATAGGATTTCTCTCATCATCAAAGTTGAATTTTAGATAACTGGGTTGATATTTTTGGTTGGGTGAAACTCTGGGAAAGTCAAACCCTAGTTTGACCCCGGGCTTGAAAAACCCTAAAGTATTCAAACTGATAGTTTTGGTAGATTTGAGAAGGTGTGGGTGTCGAAACTTTCACAGGTCAAAGCTAAATTCTTGATGTACATTGTTTCCAATTCTTAGCCTTAGATTCACTATATTATAGGAGATACGATTCCTCCAAGTTAGGGTTCCAGCCTCTCCCAGGATTCCTCCCCAAATAGGACACCTTGGGAGAATTCCTATATCTAGGGCTACGAAGGTCCAAATGAAATTTCTCAAGATGATCCAGAAATTTCATGGACTTTACTTTCTATGTTAAAAGGTTCATACCCCTAATATGAAACAGTGACACGTGGAAGTCCGTACAACTTCTCTATGTTGAATAGTCTTGAAACAGGTCACCTTGGGAAAACACTCATAAGTTTCGATTGGTGAAACCAATTCTGATTAAACCTATGGTGTTCAAACAAGGAAAAAAAAGGATACCTCAGTATGAAATTTAAGACACATAGGAGCAGTACTTTTGGAGATACCGCAGAAACAGTATCAAGAATTTCTACATAAGAAATTGGTAAACTAGGGCTTCCTATTCGGGAGCTTCCCTCCACTGTTTTCAGAAAATGAGTACACTAGACAACTCACCTTGAAGAGGTCTATCTTTATATCCAATCATATCTAAAATATTCAAAGTTTTAAAAATTAGGGTTTGTCTGACAAACCCTAGATCAGCCAGCTCTGGAACTAGCATGGACACCTCAAATCGGTAAGATCTAATCTTTTGCTATATACAGTTGAGGTTCTCATTTCAAGATGACTAATCACACCATCTTGATGACAATATTGGTGAGGTTGATAAATTCCAAGCATGGAAGTATAAGATCTCACTAGTTCTTGAAGGAAATGAATTGGACACCTACATAGGTAGAGAGGTTCGAGTTCCAGAGGGAGATGAGGCTAAAAACCTTACACAAGAAGAACTTGGTCAAGGCCAAGAAGATGATTGTTGATTCAATAATAGATCACCTTATAACACAAGTGTCTTCCCTAAAGACACTGAAAGAGATGTTTTATTCCTTGACCACTATTTGAAGGGAAGAACATAAATCAGAACATGAATTTGAGAAAACAGTTGAAGAATGTGAAGATCTAGAATGTAGAGACCATACAATCATACTTTACAAGGGTCTCTCAAATCAAAGAACAACTTGAAGCAGTAGAAGAAGAAGTGGAGAATGTCAAAGTTGTGATAACCATCTTGAATGGCCCCCCAGGTTCATGGGATTCATTCATTCAAGGAATGTGTGCCAAAAGGAAGTGATTGCTTTCAGCAGACTCTGGGAAGAGTACACACAAGATGAAGATTGACTCATAATAAGAGAAGAGAAGATGGGAGAAACTAAAGATCAAGCTCTCACCATCCAAAGAAGATCCCTCAAGCGATGAGGAATACGAAGGACTCAACTCTTGAAGAACCTCTTATCCATCTTATCATTTGNTGAAGGTGAAGGATCAAGAAGGAGTCTACCCACGAAACAAATAAAGGTAAGTGTTCAATTGTCATTTCATGATATTGTTTTTTTATGCATTTGTTTATATTCAGTTGATGTATTATGCATGATAGAATATTTTCATTAATGACAGTGTACTACTAATACGCATGTGATGGGTAAGTAGCTCATGGTGCTATACAAATGTCCATTGATACTTATCTAGAATGAAACCTCTTTGCTGACATATTGGATTAGTGCACAATCTCAATGTTGTCCTTGTAGAGATGGAAGGAATCTAGAAAGTTTCCATGTGATATGGATGAATGTTGTATTGGCTAAAATAGTTGAATGATCATATATTTATGCATAATAATTTACCATTATGAATATGCATTATGAAATGTTTCTAATCATATAGCTAGTGCATTTGACTTGTAAGAAATATCATGTACAATCGCCTACAAGAAAAGAAGGATGACACTTGTTCCGAAGAACAAGTGACGACAGTTCAAGATTCACTCTAATAATCCAAAATGAAGAATCATGTCTAGGATGCAGTATCGAGACTTGAAGTGAAGTTTGTAGTTCCATCATGCAGTAGATGGAAACATCATGGGATATAAGGCAGGATTCGTAGCACGAGGATTCTCATGGAAAGAAGGCATAGACTATGAAGAGACATTTGTAGCCACCAGAAGTTAAGACAAATGACAGGTAGACTCATGTGTGCAAATTAAATAAGGCCTTGTACAAGCTCATAAGACACCCATGGGATAACACATACCTGAGGGGCTTGAATATCACCTAGAGTGATGAATATCTTAACCTTTTCTACAAGGTTGAAGATGAAAGACTATAGAGGATGACAAGCTCATAGATGGGTGCAAGAAGAACTTTTGAAAAGGTTCAAGATATAGGATCTTGGTATCCAGTGACCCTAGATGGATACAAAGAATATTAGTAGCAGAGGAAGCTACTTGTCACTTCGGTACATAATGTTTCATTGCATAGAGTATGAAAGACAGAGGGAGAATGATGCTCTGCTTCAGAGGGAGTGACCGCAAAAGATCCTGAGGTTCAACATGGTACGACAGGATGGAAATATTAATGATGAATCTAGGCTTTACTAAGAGTAAAGCGGATTCCAACCTTTGCTTCAAGGTTGAAGGCGAAAGACCAATGATTCTCCTGTTATATGTCGATGACTTGTTCCTCACAGAAGTTGCAAGAAGGATACTTTCTTCCAAGTTCAAGATGAAGGACTTGGATATGATGCACTATTTTGTACGAATGGAGCTGTGGAAGAATACGGATGGAATCTCCCTCGAACAAGGGAAGTATCATAGATATCCTGTAAATATTCAGGATGATGGAATGCAAGGCCATGACCACACCTATGGCATCGAACCTGAAGCTTCTAAGTGATGCTTCATTAGAGATGGTTGATTCTACGATGTATCGTCAAATGATTGGGTCCTTGACATACCTGATGAATACGAGACCAGTTCTTGACAAATCCTAGATATGTTCACTTGATTGCTGCAAAGAATATTCTAAGGTACCTAAAGAGTATAGTTGATTATGGGATCAACTATGAGGCGAATCAAAATATTAACCTGGAGGGTTATGTTGATTCATATTGGGTAGGCAGTGCCATTGATAGGAAGAGCACTTAATGGTGCTGCTTCGATATGGAATCAAGTGTGATCTCTTGGTTTAGTAGGAAATAGTCTTGTGTGGCACTGAGTACAGCTGAAGCAGAGTATGTCGTATCTTGTTCAGCTAGTTGTGAGGAAGTGTGGCTGAGGAAGCTACTGTCTGATTTTTTTGATCTCTAGTTGGATGCTACTTGTATATATTGTGACAACCAGAGTTGTGTGAAGTTGTCTAAGAACCTGGTGTTCCATAACAATTCGAAGCATATCAAGATCAAATATCACTATAGCAGGGATATGGTGCAGAGAGGAGCAGTAAAGCTCTAGTATGTTGCGACAGACAAACATATAGCTAATGTGTTGACTAAGCCATTGGCTAGAGTGAAGTTTGAGTACTTCAGGGAGAAGCTTGGTGTTTTCCAGATTGAGGTTCCTTCCAAGGGGAAGTGATGAGTCCATGATCCATTATCACATGGTGAGAGGATTGGTTCCTTCCATGGTCAGATGTAAGTGCAAAGATGCTATGATATGATTGTGGGTTGTTTTACCACATGATCAGTGCAGAGCCATTATAATGTGATTAAGGGATGTGTTCCCACATGATCATATATACATGCTGAAGTCCATTCTCTAGGAGAATGGAGGCACCTGGTCAGTTACCAGCTATACTCATCCTAGAGCTGAGATCTATTTTGATGTGACTGTGGGATGTGTTCCCACATGATCAGATGTAAGTGTAGATCCATTCTGATGTGACTGTGGGTTGTGTTCCCACATGATGAAATGTAAGTGTAGAGCCCTTCTGACATGCTGGATTGGTTCCTCGCATGGTTAGATGTAAGTGCAGAGGCTTTCTGACATGCTAGATTGGTTCCTCGCATGGGCAGATGTAAGTGTAGATCCCTTTTGACATATATGCTAGATTGGTTCCTTGCATGGTCGAATGTAAGTGCATATCCTAGTGCAGAGCCTTTCTGAAATAGATGATTGGATTGGTTCCTCTCATGGTGAGATGTGAGTGTTGGGCCTTTCTGACATAGATGACTAAATTGGTTCCTCTCAAGGTAAGATGTGAGTGTTGGGCGTGCCTTTTTGACATGTATGTTGGATGTGTTCCTCGCATGGTCAAATATAAGTGATGGGCATACCACTTTGAATTAGGGTTAGATATAAGCACTCAAGAACACCTACCTAGAGGCTAGGGCTACAACCAGCATGAAAAAGGGTTGGCTCTGTAGAACTTCCTATGACAAGAATAATTGAGAGATAGCACCAATTGATCAAGATGACAGAAGTACTGATGATGATGATCCAATGATGATCCATTTTTTATTATGATCTAGTGATCATCCAGTTTCGATGATCCAATGATGATCCATCCTTGATGATGATCCAATGATGATCAAGTTTCAATGATGATCAAGTGATGATCCAGCATTGATGTTGATCCATATTTGATCCAGAGAAGAAAACTTGTACTAATGAATTGTGTCAAGAGAATACCTTCCTAGTTAAGAGGGAGTGTTGATGTATTTGTAACTTCAGAATGTATTCACTTGTATATCTTATGTATTGTACACCGATTTTTATTCCGGGAAGTATCTGTAATGTAATTGAGTCATGTCATACCCCAATGTTCCTATCGACAGATTCAATAATGTAAACAAGTCATGTAAAGTCATAGAGGGTAACCCTCCTTATTGTTCAAGGGTTAAAGTCCCCGCAGTTGTGGGGCACTAAGGTTATTATACTCTTCTAGAGAAGTCGGCCCTAGGTGAGTTAATGTAAGTTGGGTCATTAGTACCCTAGTTTTGGTTACTCGATCCTACATAATTGAGTTAGGATTACTTGAGCCTACATAATAGAGTCAAATATTAAGTGAATGAAAGAATATAAATAGAGAGTGAGACTCTATTTATCAGACACACACTCACTCATTGGGGCACATGAGTGAGAGAGAGAGAACAGTTGTGGAGATCATATTTTCTGTCTTTGGGTTTTGCTGCTGCTATTGGCACTCATTCTATCTCTGAGGAAGTTGTAGGGTTTTCTCCTTTATGGTTTCCCCGAGGAAAATTCTTTGTATCTCTTATCTCTTGTGATTTTTGTTGTGCATGTTATTCTCTTAGATAAGATCCTAGATCATATTGCTTAAATGATTAAAATATAGCAATATCTCCATGGTGTTGAATCTATCGTACAACATTGCCTTACACATGAAGAGGCTGAGATCGTTTTGAATGATTTCCATGCTAGAGCTTGTGGTGGTCATTTCTTAAGGTTGGATACTGCCCAGAAAATATTGCGTGTCGAGTATTTTTGACCTTCTATTTTCAAATATTGTATTGAAACAGTCAAGAAATTCCCACCATGTCAAATGTTTACTCCCAAGAAACACACATATCCAGCTCTGCTTCATCCCATTGTAACAGTTGGCCCCTTTGCAAAATGGGGCATAGACTTTGTGCACTGTAGACCTATCTCAGCTGAGGGGCATGGCTACATTATCGTGGCCATGGACTATTTTACAAATTGGGATGAGGAAATTCCCACATATGCCAAAAATGGTAAGACTGCTACATTATTCTTATTTAACCATATCATTGGAAGATCCGGGATTCCTAGGGCCATTGTGACCGACCATGAGTCACATTTTCAAAACAAGATGATGGCAGAGCTTAGTGTAAAATTAGGGTCTGGTCATGATAACTCTACATCCATACTATCCTTAGTCCAATGGCCAAGTTGAGGCTATAAACAAAGTATTAAAAACAATGCTTCAGCGGATGGTAGGGAAAGCCAATTCAAACTGGCATTTATGGATCTTCTCTTCACTTTGGGCCTATAGGAATACTTTCAAAATATCCACCAATTTTACACCTTTCCAACTAGTATGCGAACTGGAAGCTACTCTCCCGATACAATGTGAGATCCCTTCTTTAAAACTTGTTGTGGTACCACTATAGATGAAGAAAGATTCATGTATCTAAACAAACTTGATGAAACTTGACATGATGTTGCCTCACCTAATGAGGCACATAAATGGAGAATGAAAATCCAATATGACAGGACTATCCAACCCCGTTCCTTTAATGGAGACCTAGTTTTGACTTATGACAAGAAACATGACAAGCGGGGGGCAGGAAAATTTAAGTCTATGTGGCATGGGCCCTATATTGTCAGTCATGTTTTAGATAAGGGGGCATATGAATTGGTTTATTATGATGAGAGACCTTTGGGAGAGCCCCGGAATGGGCTCTACCTCAAAAGATACTATGCCTAGGTCATCTAGCATAGATTCTTTGTAAATATTTTTTATAGTTTGTTGTGTGTCTTAAGCTTTGAGAGGTCTATATTTTGTGTGATTTAAAATGTGTTTTTTCATAAAACCCTACTTATGCATGTATTTTCTCTAATGGACATATGACTTCCTCATTGGTTTTGTTGATGGTGCTCATCGATATGCTCTTAACCTTGCATCAACAGCTTGGATA
The DNA here is from genome assembly GCA_001517045.1 of Pseudotsuga menziesii. Lineage (NCBI taxonomy): Eukaryota > Viridiplantae > Streptophyta > Pinopsida > Pinales > Pinaceae > Pseudotsuga > Pseudotsuga menziesii. Next base: position 37,402 of record LPNX010973545.1, read on the forward strand.
CTGTACTCTCCTACAAGTAAGCCACTGAGTACATGGGGTATTCTTTTAGGTCCCTCCACCAACAATTTGGCAGAATACCACACCATGATCGGATTGTTGACGGAATCCCTAGCTAATGATGTAAGGGAAATTAGGGTTTACCGAGACTCTAAGCTAGTTGTTCAGTAGCTTAACCGAGTCTACAGCACTCGAAATCCCATTCCACTTCATACTTTATGAAGAGTTAGGTTGTTAGAGAGGTATTTTGAGCAAGTTACATATCATCACATCCCAAGCCACTTAAATGCTATGGCAGATTCCCTAGCTAACTATGTCTTGGGTTGGCATATTTCTCATACTTAAAAAATCCATTTGAAAACATAAAAACACGTGTAAATTCATAAGTAGATAAATAATTCCACAAATCACATTTTCCACACAGAACTATAAATATAAAATTTTGTCATATATATAAAAGTTGTAGCACCGAGATACAAAATTTGGGCTGAAGCATCTCTAGCTTTCAGTGCCCATTCAGGACCATAAAAAGTTCAGAATACATGTACATAGGGAAAAATATGAAGCTTCAAATATTTCAGTAATACATATACAAAAAGTGAAGATCAAGAAATACTAATCCTCATTGTGCTCATGGTAGCATGGAATGCATTGGGCCACTCTACGAAGTAGCCTGGAGAACCATACTGAGACACCTATGGTATGGCACTGATAGCGCCTGGGAACCTCATCAATGGTCATGTCAGGGATACCCACAGTCAAGTGTTATATGTTATCCTCAATATCTCTAAGGTCTTCCTTAGCTTCAGAGAGGTACACCATAATATCCTGGGTACTTGCTCTCCTAGAAATAGGCAACATCCCAGCTGGGCGGACAGATCTGATGTCTTCATGAAAAACATTTTTATCTCAGTACTATAGAAAATAAAAAATGAAATAAATATAAAATTTCAAAAAACATAAGTGGATAATGTCTTCTTACCTCAGTCATCCCACACTTCCCCTTCAGATAAGACTATCTCTCGGTCATTTCGGAATTCTTCCCCCTCATATGCATAATCCTCCACCATAAGTAGTTGGTTTCTCAACCAACGAAAGAACCTGAAACCGTAAGTGATTTTAGGTCCTCCACCTCCGAGGTTAGGCATAGCTCTCACCCTTGCAAGCATCCTCGAATCCTCAGGATCTAGTTTGGTAATGGTCACCTGGGGCCTCATGTGAGGTACCTACTGTAAGATAAAACACACCACCACTACTCCGTAACCAAACTAATTCAATGTCCCTCTTTTGCACTTGTTTAGTTGACTCTTTAGACATGCCAACATTCCTTCACACCAGTTGAATACAGTGGTCTCCATGCACTGGAAAGCATATAGCATGTGAGATCTACTGGTAAGGTGGGAAACCCTAGTACCTGCCACCTTGCCAATGGTGTATACTATTGTCCTCAAGGGGAGATACACTAGAGACTTTATCTTTATCTTTCTTGATTGGGACTCTATACCCAATGAGAAATTCTGATCAATGATATCATCCAAGGATACTTCTCCCCCTCGTGCTCCAGACAGAACCATAGGGCTTCCCATCATAGATAAACTGGTCAGAAAATAAATATCCTCGATCTCTATAGGCAGGATGTGGACTCCTACAACAAAATGATCTTGGTTAGGATCCCACATGTATATGATGTACTCCAGCAACTAGACATGTGCTTTCATTCCTGGGATTTGGAAATACTTAAGAAGCCTGCAGTTCTGTAAAGCCTCAATGGTGGCTGGGTCATTTACCGCCTAGGTGTCTGGGACTTCATGCTCTCTTTCTTTCCAAATTACCATGATGAACCTATGACATCTAAAATTCATGATTAGTAAGTATATCATGGAAAAATAAAGAAATATAAATGATATTAATTGCAAACCAAGATAAGAAACATGAAAAAATTATCTTTTGAGTGGTCTAGGGTTTTATTTTTCTTCTTTTCCTTCCTGCAACGCTGTTGGATTTTGTGCACAGAGCACCACGGTGCTTCTTCCCTTGGCATGCAGAGCATCGAGCACTTGTCTATTGTGGATAGAGCATCGATCACTTGTCTATTGTGGATAGAGCATCGACAATGCTCCTATCCCAGCATGATAGAGCATCATCAGGGATGCTGGCCGACAACCAAAAAACCCTAAAACAAGAAATGTTTTCCTTCTATTGTGGATAGAAATATTTGTTTAGAGGATAAATATCCTACCCTATAATTACAAAAGAATATTTAACCTCTATATTACCTTTTTAAACCATTAAAAACATTTTAGGAACTTGGATTTGAACAATGCCAAAGAAGCAAAATCAAATTTATTGAACATGAAAAGAGGATAGAATCAAATTCTTACCTTTTCTATGGATAATGAAGCAACAATGAAGTGGAATTCCCTTGACAAATCACCAGAGGAACTCTTGCTCTCAAATCTAACTTCCAAAACTCACCAAATGGTAAAAAAACAAGTGGTAAAAATAACTTACTTACCCTTTCTATTTATAGAATGTTTGTAGTTTTCAAATATGAATTGTAATTTATTTAATTTTGAAATCGAAATTATGTTGGTAAAAGTGGGTTTTTATTTTTTACTTTCTATAGTTTTGAAAAAGTGGCTTTTAATGGTATTTTTTTGAGTTTTTTCTGGTGAATGTTGGGTCATGGTTATGATTTAAGCTATTTTTTGTCTTTTTAGAGCTTGGAGCAAAACTGAAAAAGTACTGAGCTTTGTTTACACTTTTTACATGCTCATTAAAATTCCAGTAGAAAGGTGTTGAGTATACTTTTTGGATTTTTCAGACTTGTAAAAATGGATTATGAAAAAGGAACTCGGTTTGGGAGTTATATTTAAGCTCTTTTTAGTCTCCTCAAAACACAAAAAGATTGCCAAGAAAACTTGTTGCGTTCACACTTGTAAGAGAATCAGAACGATCGACTAGTCGGGGATAGGTTATCTCTTTTTCAGACCAACTGGCCGTATTTATGAAAAAGGACCTTTGGAGTATTCTTAGTCATTTCAAACTCTCTAAACATGAAACGACAAATGAGTTTGCTTTCATCAAACTCACAAAATTACACTATGAAAGACCTTATTTGGGAACGAACCCCTCCTTTCTCAGGTTCATGAAAAATATGAGAATGGACTCATCACTTGATGAGCTTCAATGAGTGTTTGTTACCCTCTTTCAAATCGTAAAATTGAAAAGAGGCACTCACCTTTTGAGGTGGAGAAATTAAAGGAAAGGGGAATGGTTTTGATTTGTTTATTTGGAAGTACTCTACAGTCCACCTTTGAACATGACACTTCTCTGTATTTGCATATCTGAATAGTTGGTTTTTGAGCTTGTCTCTGAGTCGCTCCACTTTTGTGAGTCACCTAACTCCTTTGAGTCAATTAAAAGAATGCTTTGTCAAATTCCTTGCATTACACCTGGTTCTATTCTTGTTTAAGTTGAAGCTGCCAAGTCATGTGTTGTTCCATCAAATTGTTCAAAGGATGTCTCTCATAGAATCATAACTCATCAGTAACTTCACTTGTCCTTAAGAGTCAATCATTCTCTGAGTTAGTCCACTACTTCAAATCAACTTTGGTTCCTAGTTTCATGTCCCTGATGTGGGAATCATCATGGCCCTCCCGTGACAAGTCTATTCCTGTCGACTTCAAATCATTATCTAGGAATTAGACCTAGAAACCTAGATAGTACCTTGGGCCTGCATGCCTCAATGGTAGTTTATCTCACTTTCGACATGAGTTTACATCATTGACTCTTGATTGAAAGATCTCATTGAGTGTTCGACTTCAAGTCTTTTATTCAGATTCGATGGTATGTACTAAGATACCTTGGGGATCATTGTCATCAATGATGATTACCCTTTAACTTGTTAATAGTTTACATTATTGACTCATTAGAGGAAATTTGAGGTCTAAAATGGGCCTCCTAAGGAAAATAATAAAATAATAGTTAAAATAATAAAAAAATAATTATTAATTTTGGAGGAAGAATGAAAAAAACTACTTTTTGTGTTCATATTTTCGACATATCTCCCTGTGTTTTTACTCAAATTCTGAGCAGGAGATCTCATTGGATGTGTAATTTAATTTAATTTTGCATCCAACGAATACCCACATTGCATATTTTTTATGGACCCCGCTACCTCAAAAAAAAAACCTGAAAAAGCGTGATGATGACATCATCATCACATTTTTTAGTTATTTCTTGTTTTAGGGGTATCAGGGTCCATCAAAAGTATGCAATGTGGGTACTCATTGGATGTGGAATTAAATTCCACATCCAATGAGTTCTCCCACTTTAAATTTGAGTAAAAACACAGGGAGATATGTCGAAAATACAAACAAAAGAAGTACTTTTCTTTTATGACAAAAATGTCAATTCAACCATTATGGTTGACTCATTTTATTGAAATTATATTGGTTCTTGAATTCCAACTCACAAAATTTATTGTTGCCACATTTTCTTATAAGGCCCATTTTAGACCCCAAATTTCCTCTAATGTGGTAATCAAGTGGTTTCTACCATGTTTGATATCAATGCATTGTAATCACATGGTTAGATTCGTATCATTTGGAGATTAGAGTGAAGACCCTGAGTGGTTAGGATAATATCATTATTTCCTATACTCATGTTGCATTTGGAGATCATTCACAGTCATGACACAAATCCACATTGTATGTTTGGTGGTTGTGTTCTATATCTGACATTGAGAGGCATAGATCTACTTTGTATATCTCATAGCTATGTCCTACTTCTAGTAGCATTTATTCATGAATCTACAACGTATCATTAGTAGCCATGACTTGGTCATCATCATAGATCTGTAGTGTATTGGTTTGTAGCTATGATTGGGTTGGATAAAGTCAGTTATTGGTCCTATATGAGTCTATCTCTCTTTGCCTTTGTATCAGACGGAAAATTTTGCAAACTATTTCACCTATCACCTTCTTCTAGATTCATAGTTTGGGGGTAATTCTGTTGCACCTAGAAATCTCACACTATTTGTCATCCTTCAGAAGAATTTCATGTTTCCTGTTAACCTCCTAGAAATCCTGGTCTGAGCCACCCTGGACACTTTTTTCCCTGACCTAGAAGAGATGATGCTTCCTCGTATTTTGCACAGAGCATCAGTGATGCCTGCCTCAGTTGAGAAAAAGGCATTGTTTTCCCTCTTTTTGGAAAAAACCCTAGATCAATGCTCCTCTCATTTTGGATAAGAGAATTGCTGGTAAGTAAAAAGGAAAAAAAATATGTTTCTAGAATCTTATGTACAGAATCCTTCGTGGAATTAGTTCCTATATTCTTGGGAGAGGTGGTTTTAGCCTCCCTCACCTATAGGGATCTCATTCTATCCTTTTGTCAAGTCATCTCATGAGTTCTAGGCATATAAATGAAGCCTTCATGAGGAGAGTGAGGGGAGGCCAGAAAAAGCATCGTAATTATGATACTAGTTTGAAGTCTAAATTAGAAGCAAAGTAGAGGTAGCTTGTGTTTGGAGAGGTCTTCATAGTCATAGGAGATTGTAGACATTCTTGATTGAGATAGAATCCATTGACATCAAGGCATTTGGTTGTACTTCTTTCTCATCCATATATTAATACAAAGACATTTACCTTTCCTATATTTGATTGTAGTGTTTGTAATTAAATATTATTGGATTCCTTGATCAATAATTTGGATAGTCAGTTATCATGATGCTCTCATCCCTTTTGTTTGTCTTGTGATCTCTTTTGCAGATCCCGAACTATTGCAAGGAATTTCTGGAGAGAAGATAAACAGATCCAAGGTTGAGGTATAATGTGTTTTATGTTAATTGATTTAATTATTCAAGGAAAGGATATGTTGCTGTGTCTTTTTATTCTGCAGTTGTGTCTTACATTGTAGAGGAACAAGCAGTGTCCGCACTAGTTGATAATTCCTATTAACAAATGTGGGTGTGGGTATGTATCCTTCTCTCATGGGAACCTTTAGTTGTCCTATGCCCGTTCTTATGATTGGGTCTAGTCTTGGTGGGGCTTCATCCTCATCGAATTTGGTACCCTTTTGCACTACCCATATGGAATATCCTTGGATTCGTCTATCATCTAGTACTTCAAGTATTCCTGTCGACACAAATGTGTTGTTTCCTGCAAAAATGGTGGTGTATCAAGCGAATCTTGATCATGTTATAGAGCCTAGTCCTTTCTCTTCATGGACGAAGGAGGAGGACCCTTATGTGCTTCCCACATGGGCAGTAGATTCATCTCACTCTCACGACTTCCTTGATGATGTGTTTCCGTCAGATGAAGCTATTCTTGAGGCCATGTCTGGAACTGAACAACCTTGGGAAGAGTTGCACCATAGATAGCATTTCATTACTAAGCTTGATTGTTTAGAGTGTGATGACTTTAGGGCGATTCTAAGGGAGAAAATTGGTAGCCCTGTCGTCCCATTGAGCTCTCCTAGTCAGATGGCTAAAGGGAACATGGCTAACCTATTAGTAACGATTCCAATCAACATTTCTCGTGATCCTGGTAAGATTGAGAAAGTCTATATTTGGGCGGATTGTTCCCCTGATGAGATTAAATATTATACCGAGTTGTTTAAGGAGTTTCATGATATTTTCACTTGGTCATATGAATAAATGTCAGGTATAGACCCTTGTATTGTCAAAAACGAAATCAAGACTTATCCGAAAGCAAAACTTGTTCAACAACATTTGCGTGCCGTGAATCCTAGAAAAGCACCCGCTATTAAAGGTGAGGTAGAGAAACTAATTTAAGCTGGTTTTATCTATCCCATTCCCTTGATGGAGTGGGTTTCAAATCCTGTTTCGGTGGATAAGAAGTAGGGAGCAATCTGAATATGCACCCATTTCTGTGATTTAAATCAAGCCTGTCCTAAAGATAATTTCCCTACACCATTTATTGATGAAATTTTGGATGAGTGTCCAGGAAGTGAGGTATTTTATTTTATGGATGTCTTTTCTAGATATAACCATATACAAATTAAAACCCAAGGATCAACACAAGACTGCATTTATTTTTCCTTGGGGAACTTTTGCATATCAAAAAATGCCCTTCAGCCTTAAAAACATCAAAACTACATTTTAGCGGGCGATGACCTTGATCTTTCATGATCTTAAAAAGATTATCGAAGTTTATTTGGATGATCTAGCTACTCACTCGTGTTTGAGAGTGCGTCATCCTTACCATTTGCGATTAGTGTTTGAAAGATGTCATCATTATCAAGTTCGTTTAAATCCTCATAATCGAATCTTTGCGTGAAAGTTGGTCATTTACTAGGACTCATCATATCCAGGGAGGGTATTAGATTCAACCCCTTGAAGGTTGAGGCAATACTCCAATTGTCTCCCCCGCGTAACATTCGAAACCTTCAGTGTTTATAAGGTATGGAGAACTTCTTATGAAAGCTTGTGGTCCATTTTCCAACTTGACTAAAGGCTTCATGCGTTTGTTGAAGGAGACCCTGTCAAAACCCCAAAATTTCATAAAAATTTAAAAAATGTTAAGGTAACATACAATGTCTGAATATGCAGTTCACTAACTGCTAGTGGTTAGCAAAAAATGAAACAGTTTAACAATCTGTATTAATTAGTTTCAAACTACAATAACTAATACAACTTTAATTTTCATAAGTTATATAAGAATGACTTGCATCTAGATTGCTTTTAGCTATACTAATAATTTTATTTGTGGCAAGTAGGTGAAAAACTATCTTTGAAAACTAGGGGCTTACTTAGCATTATGTTAACGCAGATGGACTGCTGGTTCTTACAGGTTCAACAGGTAATGAACGATCAAGTAGGAGTTTAATTCGTAAGATAGCAAGAAGTATTTTTGTTGCATGTTAATATGCTAGTAAATAAACTGATTATTTAAAAGCAAGGATCTGATGAGGTAAAGTAATTTTCTTCCATAGTTTTGGTTCTAAGACAGTATTCAAAGTTTAGCCATAAATATTGTTATCCTTAACATACTTAGTTAAACAAATAGATCCTTACTGTGAGCTTAGAGCTCAAGTTATTTGGCATACAATTACTTTTATTGTATCATGCTCATACTGCTAATGTTATGCTCAAATGTACTATCTTTTATGCATGTATGTACTCCTATAATTCTCAAAGGTAAGGATTACCAATAGATTACATATTTCTACTTTGTCTCTTCTTTACTAGCGATGAAAATTATTAACATGTTGTTTGTATGTAATTGTGCTAATCCTTTTGTGCTGCTAAACATCAAGTTATAAACTTCAAATCCTAAGTCATTGCCTTACTACAAGTATTATTGTAACAATATACAATACCACATCATTTTTATAATGTACCAAAATAATTGTTACTTATATCCTTAGGTAGCCTTATTGCCTAGTAATTTCGATGATATATTATAAGTTTGGTTCTTTGAAACTAGATACATTATCTTAAGGTGGAATACTACCTAACCACCACTTCTTTAAAGTTGAAACCAAAGGTAAATAAATTATCAGTGTTATTCCTATAGTTTACTAAATCTAGTGCATGGTTTAAACAATAGTAAGATTACTATTGTAATATTACCACACTATAATGGCTTGTAATTTGTAATAACTACTCTAGTAGAATTTACTACCTAAAAAATTCTATCCTAAGATCAACATCAAAGCAGAAAATTTATTAAAAAAGTTCCTATATTATACTAGCTTAATCAAGCACAAACAATCATGTAAATTGACTTTGTAAACAATGAGAAGAACCATCAAAACTGTCATTGGCAAGGTAAGCATGCAAATCATTATTTGTAAATGTTTATACTATGGTCGAACCTCTTAATTGTTTTAATGGCAAGGTTTAAGAACCTTTACTCTATAATCAATGACATAGATTCATTGTTCGCAATTATAACCAGCCTTAATACCATCGATTTGCATATGATATAGTTTTGTGTTTCAAAGTAAATGGGTAATTATTCTATAGTCGATTGCATACTTTTGTTTCTGATCATGGAAATGATAAGTTGATATTTGATAGCACACGGTTGCCTATAGATAAGACCCCCGCATGGTTAAATTATTTGGGTGGCACTTGGTTTTCTCTCCTACATGCATTGGCAACTTAAAAGGAAAGGAAACCCTATTCCTTTGTCATTTGACTCCGAGGGTTTTGTCGGCCTGTGGGTTTCTCTATGTAGTTTTCCTGGTGGCCATGAGAGGTTGTTCCTTCTCTTTGCTTGCTTCATAGCTTGTGTTTGATACTGTGTGGTATTGATACCCAGACTTATGGTCTTGAACTTTATTAGGTGTAAGCTTTACTATGCGAGTGGTTTTTTGCTTATATGTTTGGCTCAAGGCATGTACAGGATTTTTAACTCTGTCTTATTGTTCCTCGCCACGGCTTTGTGGAGTTTATGTTGGTTTTAAACTGTCTCCATTCCTGGTTCAGCATAGGGGTTTGAATACTCCTCTGTGTATTTCACTTAAGCTGGTGACAACTCCTTCACTGCTCGATTTCTCTTCTTACTCGCAGGTAAAAAAAAAAAAAAAATTCTTTGTTATGAAATTTCTTTTGTTAAGTTAATATTGTAGTTAGGGTTTACTTGTGAGCCAAGTCTTGTTCTGAAGCTCATAATTGTGCTCTTTGCAAGAACCTACGATGGCTCCAATCGTTAGTGGAAAAGAAATACTTTTTTCTAGCTTCAGTGAACTTGTGGCCTCCAACCAGTAAGCCTTGGTTTTGATGTGGGTTTTCCCTACTTATGATGAGGGTTGTTGGGAGGAAAATTACAGTGCTTGGAATTCTAGTTTCAGTTTCTTCGTTGGTTAAATGTTTTAGAATGTTGTTACTCCAGTTTTACTTAAAAACCCTTGTTGTTACACTGGGTAATACCGGCTCTTGAGTCGTGATATGTATTTGGTTTTTGGTTAAGATTTATCCTTGCGGCTCGATAATGTAATATAGTTGGTTTTTATAAAGAAAGGATTCGTTAAGATTTGATTTTTCATTTCAGCTCTGTCTCATTTTACTCTTAGATGTGAACTGTGGTTTCGTTAGCTTGTAAATAATGTGTTTATTTTACTATTTTAAATATTTATAAAATATATTTTACTTTCAAGAAAAGACTGTGGTCAGTCTAAAGCATAGATTTTAGCCTTCCTGTTAAATTTGTTTCACAATTAACAATGTAACTGGTTGTAACTTATTACAGGTTAATTTGTATTTGAATAGATTAATCGAAGGGGTTTCGACCCTTAGGTTTTTCACAGGTTATAAACATGTTTGTTAAAAAAAAGCACCTATATATGTAATTCTTAGTTTATTTCATTTATTATTTGTATTTACATTCATTTTTATTTACTACTCTGTAAATTATAATTATTTGGAGCTCTATAGAGAAAATAATGTTAACTCTAGAACGCTATTTATTTTACATAAATGAAGGGTTTATAAACAAAACCCTAATCTAGTTTTTATTAAGTATTAGTTAAGATTAAGTTAATATATAAAAATAAACTTGTTTATTTATTAACTTATTTATATACTTTCTCAAATAATAGTTATTATCTCCTATAAACTTTTGTTTCGTATCAGTATACTATTACTGTAATACTACTGTAATTTACTATTTTTTTTACCTGCATTTTCATTTAGTTAGACTAAGTAAAAGAGTAAATATAAACAAACCATAACACTGCTTTTTCATTGCATTTTAAACATTGAAATAAAATTTACTCTGTTTACCTATAGATACAAAATCATATCTACTATTTTCATTCTCTTAAGGATTATATCATTTATTTAAAGCATTCTAACTATGCTAGAGTACGACCTGGTTTCCAGGTGTGGAAAAACACATCTTAGAAAATTTAATTTCTTTCTATTTCATTATTTCCCCAAACCATTTTCATTTCTATAAACAATCTAATGAGAATACTAAATCTAACATTTCACAAACTATGAACTTTTAACATTCATGTAGCATATAAACTAAGATTTATTTAACTAAAAGAGTAAAATAAAATAACATAGAACCTGTTGAGGACAAGACGACAATAGATTGAGGAGGTCATTCCTCCCTACCAATCTCCTGAAGAGTGCTCATACAACACTTCCTCAGGACCTCCAAGCCTGTTCCTGGTCTTCTTGGCTGAGAACTGGGTGGAAAATGCAACTGTAGAACCCTCTGTCCCCTAACTAGTTAAATACCTAAGTAAAACAATATGCTCTCAGCAATATGATCTTCAACTTAAAATCTGTAACTAGATAAATCCCAGTAGTTATCCCCTCAAACACATTCCATTTTCCCCTCCATTTAATTTCTCTGAAGTAAATTCATTCACCCTAAATCATCACTTCTCTAGAATGAGTAGCATCAACTCTCTTCAATGGGAAATTTTATAGAGATGACTAGGTCTTCTGGGTCAGTTTTCATTAATTGAGCCACCTGCTTTGATTCCACTTTCTTGGGAATCATGACCACAAATATAGGGAGGTTTCCACCTGCAACAGTTGGAAGTGGTTTGAGGATGTTGCCACATGTCAGTTTGCTCTCCACCTAGTCTCCTCCACCAATTTGACCAGTAAACACTCTTTTAACATCTCTCTTAAGCTATTGTCTCCTCATTTATTTATTTATAAATAAATATTCTTAATTTACATTAAATATTCTTGACCTCACTAGGTCATCAATTACAACTTAGCATAAAATTTAACATAATGTTCCTCAAATAATGTAAAATTGTTTTTGCAAAATTGGGGCATGTGACATACACACCCCCTTAAATTATAACATCATCCTCGATGTTATTTATTCCTTGTCCTCAGAATTCCCCTGGAACAGAATTGGATATGCATCCGGCATATGAATTTCCAATTCCTAGGCGGCTTCCTCTGGACTAAGGTGCTTCCATTGCACCTTCACCTGACCAATGGTGCGGTTCCGATGTGTGGTCTCCCTCCGCGCGAGGATACAGTCCGATTCCACTAGAAAATATCCTTTGGGTTCCACCTGTACATCATTTCCGTTAATAACATGAGTAGCATCATGCACATATTTATTTAATATAGAAATGTGAAAAACATTGTGAAATCTTAAATTCAGTGATAAAGTTAACTGATAGGCTACCAATCCAATCCTAGACAGTATTTCAAAAGGACCATAATAATGAGGTGCTAGTTTGGCACAACTACCCAACCTCAGAGAACTCTTTTTGGGTCTCACCTTGATGAACACATGTTCACCTACCTAAAACTCTTTTGGAGTTCTTTTAAGGTTTGCTTGACTTTTCTATCGATCTTGCGCAATTTTCAAATTACCTTGTACCTACTTTACAATTTGTTCGATTTCTTTCAATAATTCAGGACCTAATACTAACCTACCCACCGAATTACCCCAAGAGATAGGAGTGTTACATTTCCTTCCATATAAAATTTCGAAAGGACTAAATCTGGCTGAAGCTTGATAATTATTATTGTAAGCAAATTCTACCAGGTGTAAATAATCTTCCCATTTACCTGGCTGGTCCTTTACATATCTTCTTAGTAAATATTCCAATACTTGATTTACTCTTTCAATCTGTCCATCAGTTTGAGGATGGAACAAGGTACTAAAATTTAGCGTAGTATTTAATCCTTTAAACAGATATCTCCAAAAGTTACCTGTAAATTTAGGGTCTCGGTCTAAGATTATACCCTTTGGTATCCCATGTAGTCGAAAAAATTGCTTTAAAAAGATATCAGCTATGTTTGTAGCTTTATACGTAGTTTTTACAGGTATAAAATGGGATGCTTTACTCAATTTGTCAACCACTACCATTATAGAATCATTTAAGTTCTGATTTTTAGGCAGTCTAGTAACAAAATCAAGACTAATTATCTCCCATTTCTAGCTAGGAATGGGCAATGGATGAAGTAATCCAGCTGGATGTTGATGTTTAGTTTTTACTTGCTGATATTCAAAACATCTAGCAATATATTTTGCCAATTCAGTCTTCATGTTTGGCCAAAAATATTATTTTCTTAACATAGGTATAGTCTTTTGATAACCCAGATGGCATGAGAAAGGAGTTTTATGTATTTTGTCTAAAATTAATAACTTAACTTTAGGTACATTAGGTACATACATTCTGTCTTTATACAATAAAAATCCTTTTTCATTTAGGTTGTACCCTATACTTAAACTTTCTATTGGATTTCCCTTTGCTTTTGCTTATAACTTTAGGGAAATTTCATCTTGTTCTAACCCTGCTTTAAGTTGTTCTTCTATATCTATTGTATAAGTACTGATAACTATTGTAAAGTTTAGCTTTGCATTTTTACTTAATGCATCAACAACTTTATTTTCTTTCCCTTTAATGTGTTGAATTTTGAAATGATATTCACTTAGAAAATATAGCCACCTAGCTTGTCTAGCATTTAGGTTAGGTTGATCTAACAAATATTTTAGTCCTTTATTATTTGTCATTAGAATAAATTTTCTTCCAATTAAATGATGATGCCACATCTTTAAAGCATGTATAACAGCAGCTAATTCCAATTCATAGCTTGCATAATTTTTTTCATGAATTTTTAATTTCCTAGACTCATAAGCAATAACATGTCCTTTTTGAGTCAATACTCCGCCTAAACCCTCATTGCAAGAGTCAGTACATACTATAAAATATTTATTTGGATCAACTATTCTTAAAATAGGTGCACTAGTTAATAAGGTTTTTAATTTTTTAAAACTATCCTCGCACTTCTGATTCCAATCAAATTTCTTTCCCTTTTTCTGTAAAGAGGTTATCCGATTTGTGATTCTCGAAAACCCTTCAATGAACCTTCGGTAATAACCAGTAATTCCCATGAAGGATAGAACATCAGTTACGTCTTTAGGAATTGTCCAATCTTCAATCCCCTTTATCTTTTCAGGATCCACCAAAATTCCTTCCTTAGTCAGCACATGAACGAAGTACTGGATTTTATCTTTAAAGAAGTCACATTTACTAAACTTTGCAAAGAGTTGATGATCTCACAACTCTTACAAGACAATTTTTAAATGTTCTTTATGCTCTTCCTTAGATTTCGAATAGATTAATACGTCATCAATAAACGTGAACACAAACTTATCCATATATTTATGCATTACATTATTCATTAGACACATAAAAATAGCTGGAGCATTAGTAAGCCCGAATGGCATGACAACAAACTTGTAATGGCCATATCGAGTCCTAAAAGTTGTTTTAAAGATTTCTTCATCTTTAATTCTAACTTGGTGATATCCAGACCGTAAATAAATTTTTGAAAACACCATGGCTCCACGTAGTTGATCAAATATATCATCTATGCGAGGTAACATGTATCTGTTTTCAATAGTCATCTTATCTAACTGACGATAATCTATGCAAAGTCCCATCCTTTTTCTTAACAAAAATGACAGGTGCCCCCCAGGGAGACACACTGGGTTGAATGTATTTCTTGTCAATAAGTTCTTTTAATTGCAACTTAAGTTCATTAAGTTCTAGTATATTCATCCAATAATGGGCCTTTTAGCTGGGTACTGCACCAGGTACCAGCTCAATGGTAAAATCTAGTTCCCTTTTCGAAGGTAGTCTCGGAATTTCTTCCAGAAATACATCTGCATACTCCTTTAAAACTGGTATATCCTCCAATTTTAATTTATCTATGTTGTTTAAATTTTCCTCATTGGTTACCGTTACTGCATAGGCCTTACAACCTTTCCTAACAACTCTCTTAAGCTGCAGAGCAAAAATATTCCTTACAGTTGTTTTCCTAGGGATTCCCTTTACGCTTATTGGTTTTCCATCTTTATTTATACAAGTAAAGGTTTTGTCATAGCAATTCAAAATCACCCTTTGCTGCTTTAACCAATCCATACCGATTAGTATAGCATATGAACCTAGAGGTAGTACATTAAGCTTAACAAAAGTTTCAAATTGATCCATAGTTACTGCACAATTCTTTACAAAACTAGTTACCTTCCTCTTTGCACCAGTAGCTAACTGAACCAACCAAGAACTTACCAAATTTTCAACAGGTAGCTTACACTTTTCTACCAATTTAGGTGAAATATAACTTAAACTGGCTCCTAGATCAATTAAAATAGCTATGGGTGTTTGGTTTATCTTACCTTCTACTTCCACCATGGAATTTTGACAGTCTGCTTGCCGATTCTCCAAAGCTACATTGATCCTGGGCATAGTCCTCGCTAAATATCCAACATTCATCTCCTCCTGTATTGTATGGATATTACTGACAGTCTTTTTCTATTTAGGACAGACTGAGGCATAATGTGGACCATTTCACTCCCAACACTTTATGGGTTCTTTTCGTTTAAATTTCTTTGTGTAATTATTGTGATTATTAGTAGACTCTTTACTCTTTTGATTGTTCTAATTGTTCTGTGAATTATTCTTATTCCCCTGGAAATTCTTATTAGAAAAAATTGTGGCATTATTATTTTTAGAATTTCGATTAGGCACAAACTCTTTCTTCTTTTGATCATAATTATTATTCCTTTTGGCCTTCCAATTGACCATACTCTCCTTTTTCTGATTCTTTTCATAATAGAAATTTGCGTTCCTCATAGCTTCTTCCATGGTTTTTGGATTGTCATACTCAATCCTATATTTTATGTGATAAGGTAAACAGTTGAGAAACCATTGTACCTTCGTTTTTTCATCCACAAGGTATGGCACATACCTAAGTAGACTTAAAAACTTACTGTTCAAATATTTCATAGTCATTGTACCTAATTTTAGCTCATAGAATTCTTTAGCCCTTTCTTCATAGTACTGTTCAAATAAAAATTTCTTGTTAAAGTACTTCTTGAAGGTACTCCAATTTATGTTCTTCTCTCTTATTCCTTTCGCTCTCTTTAAATATTTCCACCATATATCAGCTTTCCCTGAAAGATTATAGATAGTCATTCTAGCCTTCAATTGGTTAAAATAGTTATAAATATGGAAGTACTTATTCATCCCGGATAACCAGGATTTTGCTTCCTCCCCCTTTTCAGTTTCTCCATTAAATGCTGGCGGCTTGATATTTTTAAACTCTCCAAAATTTTCTTCATAAGGTTTATATTTTCTTTTCCTAGTATGGTGGTTATTCTCGCTACTATCACTAGTAGCATGAGAATTACGTTGATCACCAAATACTTTGGAAGATGAGCTGCTTTCATTTTTAGTCTGTTTAGTCTTTTTATACTTATGATGGTATCTTATGTCTTCCGAATCAGCTCTTTTACCCCTTCCCTCAGTATGAAATCTTTCTATTAGGATCTGATTCAACTCCTCCTGAGCTCTTAGAATCCTCTCATTTTCTTTTTTAACATATTCCATTTCAAATTTTAATGCTTTTACTGTTTGTAAAAGTTTCGAGGAATTAGTGGTTATGTCTTCTTGTATAGGTTCTCTTTGTAGATTTTCTTGTTCAGTATAGGGAGATTCCTCTTCCATGTATTTCTCCAGTCTTTCCATACCTGTTATTAAACTCAGAAACAAATTTCTCTGTTGATAACATTAAAAAAAAACAACATCGGCAAAATGATTTAAATTCACTGTTTCATATAATCAAGTTGAGCATCATCAAGGCCTAGTGTTTGAACCTTGTGCTCTGATACCACATGTCAAAACCTCAAAATTTCATAAAAAATTAAAAAAATTTAAGGTAACATAAAATGTTTGAATACACAGTTCACTAACTGCTAGCGGTTAGTGAAAAATGAAACAATTTAACAATTGGTATTAATTAGCTTCAAAATACAATAACTAATACAACTTTAATTTTCATAAGTTATATAAGAATGACTTGCATCTAGATTTCTTTTAGCTATACTAATAATTTTATTTTTGGCAAGTAGGTAAAAAACTATCTTTGAAAACTTGGGGCTTACTTAGAATTATGCTAACTCAAATGGACTGCTGGTTCTTACAGGTTCAACAGGTAATGAACGATCAAGTAGGAGTTTAATTTGTAAGATAGTGAGAAGTATTTCTATTGCATGTTAATATGTTAGTAAATAAACTAATTATTTAAAAGAAAGGCTCTGATGAAGTAAAGTAATTTTATTCCTTAGTTTTGGTTCTAAGACAGTATTCAAAGTTTAGCCATATAGATCGTTATCCTTAACATACTTAGTTAAACAAATAGATCCTTACTGTGAGCTTAGAGCTCAAGTTGTTTGACATACAATTACTTTTATTGTATCATGCTCATACTGCTAATGTTATGCTCAAATGTACTGTCTTTTATGCATAAATGTACTCCTATAATTCTCAAAGGTAAGGATTACCAATAGATTACATATTTCTACTTTGTCTCTTCTTTACTAGCCATGAAAATTATTAACCTGTTGTTTGTATGTAATTGTGCTAATCCTTTTGTGCTGCTAAACATCAAGTTATAAACTTCGATTCCTAAGTTATTGCCTTACTCCAAGTATTATTGTAACAATATACAATACCACATCATTTTTATAATGTACCAAAATAATTGTTACTTATATCCTTAGGTAGCCTTACTACCTGGCAATTTCAATGATATATTAAAAGTTTGGTTCTTTGAAACTAGATACATTATCTTAAGGTGGAATACTACCTAACCACCACTTCATTAAAGTCAAAACCAAAGGTAAATACATTATCATTGTTATTCCTATATTTTAGTAAATCTAGTGCATGGTTTACACAATACTAAGATTACTATTGTAATGTTACCACACTATAATGACTTGTAATTTGTAATAACTACTATGGTAGAATTTACTACATAAAAACTTCTATCCTAAGATCAACATCAAAGCAAAAACTTTATTAAAGAAGTTCCTATATTATACTAGCTTAATCAAGCACAAACAATCATGTACATTGACTTTGTAAGCAATGATAAGAACCATCAAAACTATCGTTGGCAAGGTAAGCATGCAAATCATTATTTGTAAATGTTTATACTATCGTCGAACCTCGTAATTGTTTTAATGGCAAGGTTTAAGCACCTTTACTCTATAATGAACGACATAGATTCGTTGTTAGCAATTATAACTAGCCTTAATACCATCGATTTGCATATGATATAGTTTTGTGTTTCAAAGTAAATAGGTAATTATTCTATAGTCGATTGCATAGTTTTGTTTCTGATCATGGCAATGATAAGTTGATATTTGATATCACAGGGTTAACTATAGATAATACCCTCGCATGGTTAAATTATTCAAGTGGCACATGGTCTTCTCTCCTCCATGCATTGGCGACTTAAAAGGTAAGGAAACCCTATTTCTTTTTCATTTGACTCTGAGGGTTTCGTCGGCCTACGGGCTGCTTTGTGTAGTTTTCCTGGCGGCCGTGAGAGGTTGTTCCTTCGCTTTACTTGCTCCATAGCTTGTGTTTGTTACTGTGTGGTCTCTATACCTAGTCTTATGGTCTTGAACTTTCTTGGGTATAAGCTTTACTGTGCGAGTGGTTTTTTGCTTAAATGTTTGGCCCGAGGCCTGTACAGAATTTTTAACTCTGTTTTATTATTCCTCTCCACGACTTTGTGGAGCTTAAGTTGGTTTTAAACTCCCTCCATTCTAGGTTCGGTGTATGGTTTTGAATACTCCTCTATGTATTTCTCTTAAGCTGGTGACAGCTCCTTCACTGCTCAATTTCTCTTCTTACTCACAGATAAAAAAACAAATTCAATTCTTTGTTATGAAATTTCTTTTGTTAAGATAATAATGTAGTTAGGGTTTACTTGTGAGCTGAGTCTTGTTCTAAAGCTCAGAATTGTTCTCTTTGCAAGAACCTTCGATGGCTCCAATCTTCAGTGGAAAAGAAATACATTTTTCTAGCTTTAATGAACTTGTGGCCTCCAACCGGTAAACCCTGGTTTCGATGTGTGTTTTCCCTACTTGCGATGAGGGTTGTTCAAAGGAAAATTACAGTGCTTGCAAGCATGGTTTCAGTTTCTTCGTTGGTTAAAATGTTTTAGAATGTTGTTACTCCAGTTTTACTTAAAACCCTTGCTATTATGTTGGGTAATACCGGCTCTTGAGCGGTGATATGTATTTGGTTTTTGGTTAATATTTAGCTTTGCGGCTCAATAATGTAATATAGTTGGTTTTTATAAAGAAAGGATTAATTAAGCTTTGATTTTTCATTTGAGCTCTGTCTCATTTTACTCTTAGATGTGAACTATGGTTTCGTTAGCCTGTAAATAATGTGTTTATTTTACTGTTTTAAATATTTATAAAATATATTTTACTTTTAGGAAAATACTTTGGTTGGTCTAAAGCATAGATTGTAGCCTTCTTGTTAAATTTCTTTCATAGTTAACAATGTAACTGGTTGTAACTTAGTATAGGTTAATTTGTATTTGAATATATTAGTTGAAGGGGTTTTGACCCTTAGGTTTTTCACAGGTTATAAACCTCTTTGTCAAAAAAAACACCTATATATGTAATTCTTAGTTTATTTCATTTAATGTTTATATTTACATTCATTTTTATTTACTACTCTCTAAATTATAATTATTTGGAGCTCTATAGAGAAAAGAATGTTAACTCTAGAACTCTATTTATTTTACATAAATGAAGGGTTTATAAATGAAACCCTAATCTGGTTTTTATTAAGTATTAGTTAAGATTAAGTTAATATCTAAAAAGAAACTTTTTTAGTTATTAACATGTTTATATACTTTCTCAAATAATAGTTATTATCTCCTATAAACTTTTGTTTCCTATCAGTATACTATTACTGCAATAGTACTAGTGTAATTTACTATTTCTTTTACCTGCATTTTCATTTAGTTAGACTAAGTAAAACTGTAAATATAAACAAACCATAACACTTCTTTTTCATTGCATTTTAAACATTGAAATAAAATTTACTTTGTTTACCTAAAAATACAAAATCATATCTACTATTTTCATTCTCTTAAGGATTATTTCATTTATTTAAAGCATTCTAACTATGCTAGATTATGACCTGGTTTCCAGGTGTGGAAAAACACAGCTTAGAAAATTTAATTTCTTTCTATTTAATTATTTCCCTAAACCATTTTCATTTCTATAAACAATCTAATAATAATACTAAATATAACATTTCACAAACTCTAAACTTTTAACATTCATGTAGCAGATAAACTAAGATTTATTTAACTAAAACAGTAAAATAAAATAACATAGAACCTGTTGAGGACAAGAAGATAACAGATTGAGGAGGCCGTTCCTCCCTACCAATCTCCTAGAGAGCACTCAAAAAATGCTTCCTCTAGACCCTCGAGCCTGTTCCTGGTCTTCTTGGCTGAGAACTGGGTGGAAAATGCAACTGTAGAACCCTCTGTCACCTAAATATTTCAATACCTCAGTAAAACAATATGCTCTCAGCAATATGATCTTCATCTTAAAATCTAAAACTAGATCAATCTCAGCAGTTATCCCCTCAAACACATTCCAGTTTCCCCTCCATTGAATTTCTCTAAAGTAAATTCATTCACCCTGAATGATCACTTCTCTAGAATGAGTAGCCTCAGCTCTCTTCAATGGGAAATTTTATAGAGATGCCTAGGTCTTCTGGGTCAATTTTCATTAATTGAGCCACCTGCTCTGATTCACTTTCTTGGGGAATCATGACCACAAATATAGGGAGGTTTCCACGTGTAATAGTTGGAAGTGGTTTGAGGATGCTGCCACATGTCAGTTTGGTCTCCACCCAGTCTCTTCCACCAATTTGATCAATAAACACTCTTTTAACAGCTCTCCTAAGTTGTTGTCTCCTCATTTATTTATTTATAAATGAATATTTTGAATTTACATTAAATATTCTCACTGGGTCATCAATTACAACTTAGCATAAAATTTAACATAATGTTCCTCAAATAATGTAAAGTTGTTTTTGAAAAATTGGGGCATGTGCACACCCCTTTTTACTAGGATGAGCTAGCCCAGGAGTCTTTCTATTTTCTTAAGATATCCTTAGCAATGGCCCTATGCTTAGTCCACCAGACTATAGCCGTGAATTTTTTATTTATGTGGCCATGTCTCAAGAGATGGTTGGTATGGTATTGATTCAAGAGGATGAGGAGCTCCATGAGAATTTCATATATTATTTGATTCGAAACCTTATTGACACAAAACTTCATTATTCCCATGTGGAGAAGCTATCCTTAGCCACCATTCATGCGGTTCAGTGTTTGAGACATTACATTCTCCTTCGCCAAACTTTGGTCGTAGTTCACATAAATCCATTTGAGTTTTTCCTCACTAGAAGGATGATTGGGGGAAAATATATTAAATGGATTTTGATTTTGCAAGAATTTGATCTTGAGTTCGTTTCGGTGAAATCGAAGAAATCGTTAATCTTTCCTGAGCTCATATCAGATTTCCCAAATTTGGAGGAAGAGGAGGTTTATGAGGATTCTTTTGTCGATGAACATATATTCCTCATCTCAACTGTGGACCCTTGGCATAGAGATATTATTGTATATTTGCAAACATTGAAGGTTCTTAGTCACCTCTCACAGCATGAGCGACGACGACTATGTCACGTAGCGAAGAACTACCTCATAGTCGATGATACTTTGTACCACCGTGGGGTGGATTCCATTTTACGTCGTTGTCATTAGAGGAAATTTCAAATCAAAATGGGCCTCCTAAGGAAAATTAATAAAATAATATTTATTAATTTTGGAGGAAGAAAAGAAAAAACTACTTTTTTGTTTGTATTTTCGACATATCTCCCTGTGTTTTTACTCAAATTTTGGTCGGGAGAGCTCATTGATGTCATCATCATGTTTTTCAGGTATTTCTTATTTTTGGGGTATATGGGCCAGTCAAAATTATTTTGAGTGGGTAATCATTGGATGCGGAATTAAATTATGCATCCAATGAGCTCTCTTGATCAAAATTTGAGTAAAAACACAGGGAGATAGGTCGAAAATACAAACAAATTTTATTTATTTTTAATGATACCTATCCCCAAATTTATATTAAAAAATTGTTTAAGAGGTACTCCATTTCTAAATTTTAAATAATTTTGATTGGCTAATACATGATGACATGGAATTTGTATTATTTTTTAAAGGCCCGTTTTAAATTGAAATTTCCTCTAATGTTAACTCATGATGAGGCTAAGGTCGTGCTTAATGATTTCCATGGAAGGGTGTGTGGTGGTTCGATTTATCTGGGATTTCTAAAGCCAAAAAAATCTTAAGAGCAGGCTATTTTTGGCTGTCCATATTTAAGTATTGCATTAATTTGGTCAAGAAGTGCCACCCTTTCTAGGTGTTTGCACGTAATATGGGATCGCGTCTCACCCCTTTGCATCCTAATGTCATCGTCTCTCCCTTCGCCAAGTGGGGGCTTGATTTTATGGATTGCAACCTAGCTTCAGTTGGGCAGCACCATCATATTATTTTGGCTATTGATTACTTCACAAAATGGGCAAAGGCTATGCCCACAGTTAAATCCAATGGTGAGACATCCACGCATTTCGTATTTAACTAGATTATCACCTGGTTTGGCATTACGAGAGAGCTTTTCACTGACCATGGCAGGAACTTTCAGAACAAAATGATGGAAGAGTTGGATTCCAAGTTAGGATATAAGCAAGAGCACTCCTCTTCTTATTACTCTCAAGCGAATGGACAAGTTGAAGTAGTAAATAAGTCACTTAATTCCATTCCCCAATGAACCATCCCATAGAGAAAGAATAATTGGCATATCATGTTGTATCTTGCTTTGTGGACCTATAGAACCACAGTCAAGACTGACACCATTTTTTCTCCCTATCAGCTTGTGCATGGGGTGGAGTCATTATTACTAGTTGAATGTGAAATCCCTTCTTTGAAGCTAGTTGTGGAGACTTTACCAGAGACTTCTGCATTGAAAGAGCGTTTGGTCCACTTAGAGCAGCTTGATGGGCAACAATGAGATGCCTTAGTGGCTCTAGAAGTTAATACGCAATGCGTTAAGGTCCAGTATGATAAGTTTGTCTGTCCTAGGAGGTTAGTGAAGGTATCTTGGTCCTTTTGTGGGATCAAGCTAAGGAACCATTGGGGGCAGGAAATTTTAATCCCATGTGGCATGGTCGTTATGTGGTTAAGCATGTCTTAGAGAAAGGTGCCTATGAGCTGGGTTATTATGAAGGGACAGCCTTGGCGGAGCCTAGAAATGGGCTCTATATAAAAAAATACTATGCATGATCTTTATCTTGGGATGACTTTTGTATATTATTGTATAGTTTTGCACTGCATAGTTAGGTTTTCTTACAGTGATCGGGTTTGTTGATTATCTTTTGTTTGTTATGGAAGATGTCGATGGAGTCTTCTATTTACATAGGATTCTCTAATGGTGCTAGCTTCCACACTCAAAACTCAACCTCGGTTTCTTGGGTGATCTATGCTCCTATGGGGCAAGTATTGTCTTCATGAGGCGTATGTTTACGGCCTTCGTCAAACAATGTTGTGGAATTTAGTGACGCTGTTGAGTTATTGCGTGATGCCATTTCGCATGGTATCCATTCTCTTGAGGTATGTCTTTATTCGCAATTAGTGGTTTCAAAACTTAATGGCTTGTATCATATTAGGGATCCTACATTATTACAAAGATTCTTACGTGTTAGATTTCTAGAACGACAATTTGAGAGTATAACATACATTCATGTTCCAAGAAATTTTAATCAAGTTGTTGATCCATATGCTGACTATGTGTTATATTGGCATTTGTTTCATAGACCATAAGCATATTACAAACACATTTTACACATGTAAATAGAATAATAATCGATCGGCATAAATATTTTTCATTAAGTTAAAAAAAGGTGACATCATAATACATAAGTGTCATATACAAATTGGGGCTTCCGATCCACCAAAATACACCACACAGTCATACAAAAAATATGCACCCAGGTCTCTAAGCCTAAGGTGGATGAGGGTGTTGATCATTCTAGCACACTACGGCTCTATCTAGCCGACAAAACAATCCAACCCATGCTCATGGTACTCCAACCACCTGGCGCTACATGGCTTCAGGAAAGTCCTCGACTTGCGCCATGGGTACTCTCTGGGTCAATCAAAAAACGTTCATGTGAATGCTCTAGAGCACCCACTCCACATCCACACCCATGATCTCATCACCTCTTCCCCTCCTTTGATGATGAGGAAATCCATCTGTATGTTGTGGCCCTACATCTGCATATACATGACAGAGTGTCACTATGTGTCATCACACCAAAAACATGTCTTTTGATTTCATATATCAAAAAAAACAAAAAATTAAATAATTCAAAAATTAAAAGTGGGTTTGGGATTCATTTCCTATGTCTCCATAAGCCGCTGCTGGTGGTAGGGGCATGTCTGGATCATCACGAAAGTCAATCCCTGCATAGGGATAGTCATCTACGGCGATGATTTATTTCTGCCACCATGGAAAGAACTCTACTCAGTAGGGGTTAGCCACCCTTCCACCTCCTAGTCTACAAATGACATTAGCTTCACTGAGCTAGATCCCAAACTCCATGTGGAGCAATGTCTACTGTAGGGCTTAGCCCTGGCACCCGCTCAAAGAAGAATGTGCTAAGTATGCTTCCAAACTCAAATTTATGCATCGTACCCATCTTGTAGTCACTGAGTTGTTGTTTCATGTTGCTCAGCAACGTAGTACTCCAGTCATATATTCTAGGCCACAAACACTATACTGCATAGAAAATCATTCGCTATGAGGCCTAGTGGAGTGACACCAAACCTACAATCCTGCCTAAGGCCAAGAGTATGGATTTCAGCCCTAGAATATGAATCAAGTTTGTTAGGATTTGACTCCCAACCTTCTAAGTATTGCGAAGGCAGCACACAGTGATGTACTCATCTATGGTCAGCCTGCTTCCTAGCCCACAAGATCAAAGGTTCACTACCTACCCTCATCAAGACAAACATGTGATGAAATATATGTCCTCAACCTCAATTCCTAGTGACATCCTATCTATCTAAAAAGTTTCAAACTCTGGATCCCAGTAATCTACCAACCGCTAGAGTAGTCTTGGCTTTTCCCTCAAGCTACCAAGACACCAAAACTTGTATAAGACACATGCTCATAATGCTTGTTGATCCATGAGGTCAGCTTGAACAACTTCCTCAACATCACCATGTTCCCTCTCTCTCCACTCCAGTATCATCCTACACAAAAAACATAAATTTTTATCATTATTTCCCATAAAAGCCTTGTTCATATCCCTATACGCGACTGTCTTCAAAATAGCCGCGTATCTATGTGGTTTTCGTGGCATTTTCCACGTATGGACAGCCCTATGGATGGCCTAAAAAATTAAATTGACTATGAAAATTTAAAATTTTATAGCAAAATGAAAGACAGGGGCAAGGGAATTTACCTGGATCAAACATGGAGGGATTCTGCTGAACGATGCTCTCGGAATTCTCTTCTGATGTTCTAGACTCAAATGCACCATGGTGGGTAAAAATTCAAAATGGTATGAAATTTTTGATTTTTTCACTATTTTATAGAAAAATTTTGAAATGTTTGCCCACTTTCTAATTTGACATTGTAGGAGCCCGTTTCAGTGTGCTTTGACCATGTCTTCGACCCGTTCGTGCCTATTTCAGGTATTATGTTTAAACTGGCATATAGGTTAGGTTTTTATATCCGCTTGTATTTTGCATAACCTTATGACTGTTTCATCTTAACCCTAGGAATGAACCCATTCCAGCTTGTCACAAAACCTTCTTCCTGCTTTTAGAAGTGACATGATGTGAATGGTAGAGCTTTCCCATACACGGGTATCCTAGTTAGATCATTTTTTGCATTTGGTGCCCATGCCGACATTCCTCCTTTAGGGTGTGGGAGTCCTTTGTATAGTACCACCATGACTTTGAGCAAGAGCTTCATACTCCTCTTGAACTTTATGTTGGCCTTTCTCCAAGGACTCCCTTGTATATGTCAAGTTGTAAATGCATCACCATGAGTTTTTCTTGCCGTATTCAGCCTTATGTTGGCTTCCTGGACTTTGATTATCAGCCATATAGCCTGAGCTTGTCTCATGTCTAGACAAACAAATCCTTTTTACATATCGCTTGCAGGTTGATTCTCCATTTTTTTATTGGGAGGGGACCTTCCCCCGAGTGTCGTTATCATGTACATGTTTCCTTGCATTGAGCATAGGTATGTTCCACTACCTGGAAATAGTTTATTTGTCCCCTGACACTTGTCTCCTCCTAGATTTGTAACTGTTAGTTTTTCATCACATTTAAGCTAGCATTATGATCTTAGGATCTTTTCACTAAGAGAATAACAAGCACAACAATAAAACACAAGCACATCACAAGAGACAAGAGACACAAAGAGTTTTCCTCGGGGAAACCATAAAGGAGAAAAACCCGCAACTTCCTCTAAGATAGAATCAACACCAAAACAGTAAGAGATCTCCCAAAAACAACAGTAGTCTTCTGTCTTCTGTCTAGTCCCAAAATTTCATTCTCCAGTAGTGCGCCACACTTGGGAGAGCAAGTGATGTATTTCACAAGTGATTAATAGAGAGACTCTCACTCTCTATTTATATTCATCCATTCACTTGAATTTCCTTTTCACACGTAGGCTCAACCTAACAATTACTACTCGAGCCTACACCTTAATTAGTGTATAATAACTCAAGTGCCCCAAAACTGTGGGGACTTACCTAATTACTTGATATGACTTGATTACATTATTAATCCTCCCGATCGGAACATCGAAGCATGACCACATGACTCAAATGCATAATAGAGACATCCCGAAATAAACATCGGGTTACAATATATAAGATCCATAGAAGAATACATTCCGAAGTTACATATACATCAACACTCCCTCTTAACTAGGAAGGTATTCTTTCAACACAATTTTCAGCACTGGTATTCTTCTCTGTATGAACTGGATCATCTATTCTTCAAGTCATCTTCATCTTCAAGTCATCATCAGATCTGGATCATCTCTGCTCTGTATGAACTGGATCATCTATTCTTCAATTCATCTTCGTCTTCAATTCATCTTCATCTTCAAGTCATCTTCATCTTCAA
Organism: Pseudotsuga menziesii; assembly: GCA_001517045.1. Taxonomy (NCBI): domain Eukaryota; kingdom Viridiplantae; phylum Streptophyta; class Pinopsida; order Pinales; family Pinaceae; genus Pseudotsuga; species Pseudotsuga menziesii. The sequence goes on from LPNX010973545.1 coordinate 64,463, forward strand.
GTCATCATCAGATCTGGATCATCTCTTGATCTGGATCATCTCTCGATCTGGATCATCATCACTGGACTGGATCTGGATCATCACTCGATCTAGATCAACACTGGTGTTATCTCATGATTCTTCTCGTCATAGGAAGTTCTACAAATCCATCCCTTTTTCATGATGGTTGTAGGCCTACCCTCATGTAGGTCTTTGCCCAGCACTTATATCTGACCTGCTCATCAGAAAGGCATGCCCAGCACTCACATCTGATCATGTAGTAAACTACAATCCCATTAGAAAGGCCTAGCACTCACATTCACCAGTATGATAGGACACACCTACTATCATCTATGAAATGGCTAAGTACTTACAACCACCATCATGATAGGACACACCTACTATCATCTGTGGAAAGGCACAGCGCTCACATCCACCAGCATGGTAGGACACACCTACTACCATCTGTGGAAAGGCACAGCGCTCACATCCACCAGCATGGTAGGACACACCTACTACCATCTGTGGAAAGGCTCAACACTTATAATCACCAGCATGGTAGGACACAACTACTACCATCTGTGAAAAGGCTCTACAATTACAATCACCAGCATGATAGGACACACCTACTATCATCTGTGAAATGGCACTGCACTTATAGTCACCAGCATGATAGGACACACCAACTATCATCTGTGAAATGGCACATCACTTACAGTCACCAGTATGATAGGACACACCTACTATCATCTATGACAAGGCTCAGCACTTACATCCATCCAGGCGGGAACACATCCTATTCACAATGATGGAAGGGCATGCACTCATATTTGATCATGAGGGGAGCACATCCCAGCAATCATATCAGAATGGCCTATAGTCCTCCTCGACTGAGCTACCTGGTAACTGACTAGGCACCTCCATTCTCCTAGAGAATGGCAGTTGCCCTTACATCTGACCTGCTCGTCGGAATGGCCAACACTCACATCTGACATGGAAGGAACTTAATCCTTTAGCCATGAACAGAATGGTTCAGACCTTACATCTGATCAAGTGGGAACACATCCCTCTATCACATCAGAATGGATACTCAGTTCTTACACTGAGTGTTCCTGGTAACTGACCAGGTGCCTCCATTCCTAGAATGGCAATTTCCCTTACATATGTCTTGCTCGAAAGAATGGCCAGCACTCATATTTGACATGGAAGGGAGCAACCCTACCACCATGTTAGAATGGCTCAGCCCTTATATCTGACCTACTCGTCATAATGGCTATGGATCTCAGCACTCATATCTAACATGGAAGGAACCAATCCTCTCACCATGACAGAATGGCTCAGCCCTTATATCTGACCTACTCGTCATAATGGCTATGGATCTCAGCACTCATATCTAACATGGAAGGAACCAATCCTCTCACCATGACAGAATGGCTCAGCCCTTACATCTGACCATGGAAAGAACCAATCCTCTCACCATCTCAGAATGGCTATGGGTCTCATCACTTTCTCTGGGAGGAAGCCTCGATCTGGAGAACACCAAGTCTCTCTCTGAAGCACTTGAACTTCAGCCTAGCTAATGGCTTCGTCAATACATCAGCTATCTATTCCTCCATCGCAACATACAGGAGCTTCACTGCTCCTCTCTGCACCATATCCCTGATATAGTGATACTTGATCTCGATATGATTCGAATTGTCATGAAACACTGGATTCTCTGACAACTTCATGCAAATCTGGTTGTCACAATGTATACAAGTAGCATCTAACTGGAGATCAAATATATCAGACAGTAGCTTCCGCAGCCATACTGCCTCACAACTAGCTGAACAAGCTGCGACATACACTGCTTCAGCTATACTCAGTGCCACACAGGATTGCTTCCTGCTAAACCAAGAGATCACACCTGATCCCATACTGAAGCAACATCCCGAATTACTCTTCATGTCGATGGCACTACCTACCCAATCTGAATCAACATAACCCTCCAGGTTAATCTTCTGATTCGCATCGTACTTGAGCCCATAATCAATTGTACCCTTCAGGTACCTCAGAATATGCTTTACAGCAATCAAGTGAACACTTCTCGGATCTGTCAAGTATAGGCTCAAGGTGTTCACAGCAAAGCAAATATCTGGTCTCATGTTCATCAGGTACATCAATGACCCAATCATCTGACAATACATCATAGCATCAACCGACTCTAACGAAGCATCACTCAATAGCTTCAGGTTCAATTCCATAGGTGTGGCCATCACCTTGCAGTCCATCATCCCAAACCTCTTCAGGATCTCTACTACATACTTCCCTTGTCCAAGGAAGATCCCATCTGTACTTTGCCACACCTCCATACCTAGAACAGTAGTGCTTCGACACATAACAGGAGCATCACTGGTCTTCCACCTTCAACCTTGGATCAAAGGTTGGAATCCACTTCACTCTCAATAAAGCCTAGAATCATCAGCAATCTGCCCATTTTGCCGTACCATGTCGAACCTCAGGATCTTCTGCAATCACTCCCTCTGAAGCGAAGCATCATACTCCCTCTATCTTCCGTACTCTATGCACTGAAACATTCTGTACTGGAGTGACAAGTAGTATCCATCTAGGATCACTGGATACTAAGATCCTCTATCTTGAACTTCTTCAAAAGTTCATCTTGCACCCATCTGTGAGCTTGTCATCCTCTATCAACCTTGTAGAAAAGGTTAAGATATTCATCAAGCTCATCATGTATGTGTTATCCCATGGGTGTCTTCTGAACTCATATAAGGCTTTCTTTCATTTGCACACATGATTATGCATGTCATGTGACTTCACTTCTATTAGCTATAAATGTTTCTTTGTAGACTGTGCCTTCTCTTCATGAGAAGCCTCGTGCTATGAATCTTGCTTTGTATCCCACGATGTTTCCATCTACTGCATGATGGAACTATGAACTTCTCTTCAGGTCTCAATACTACGCCCAGACATCATTCTTCTTGAACTGATCTTCCCTTTTTTCTTGGTGGCTGGAGGGTTCTGAATCAATGATGTCACTGCACTCATCATTTTGTCTTTGAACTGTCGTCACTTGTTCTTCGGAACAATTCTTCATTCTTCTTTTCTTGTAGGCGATTATGTATGCGATCTTTCCTACAAGTCAAATGCAATTGTATGGTTCTAAACATTTCATAAGGAATATTTATACTGGCAAACACTTATGCATAAATATATGATCATGCAACTACTTTAGCCAATACAACATTCATCCATATCTCATTGAAACTTTCTAGATGCCTTCCATCTCTACCAGGACAACATTGAGATTGTGCACTAATCCAATATGTTAGCAAAGAGGTTTCATTCTAGATAAGTATTAATGGAGAATTTGTATAGCCCCATGAGCTACTTACCCATCACATGCATATTAGTAGTATTATGTCATTAATGCAAACATCCTATCATGCATAATACAATAACTAAATATAAACAAATGCGTAACAAAATAATATAATGAAATGACAATTGAATACTTATCTTTATTTGTTTCGAGGGTAGACTCCTTCTTGAGCCTTCAGCTTGATCGTCTTCTTCATTCATAATAGCATCGTTTCTTATCCAAAAGCTAAGGTGGATAAGAAGTTCTTCAAGAGTTGAGTTCTTCATATTCCTCATTGATTGAGGGATCTTCTTTGGATGGCAATATCTTGATCTTCAATTGCTCCCCTCTTCTCTTCTCTTCTTATGATTCAAGCTTCTTCTTCTTCCCAAAGTTTGTTGAAAGTAATCACTTCCTTCTGGAACACATTCCTTGAATGAATTCCACGATCCTGGGAGGCCATTCAAGGTGGCCATCAACACTTCTGCATTCTTCACTTTTTCTTTTACCGCTTCAAGTTGTTCTTGATTTGAGAGACTCTTATGACTGCATGGTCTCTGCATTCAAGATCTTCACATTCTTCAACTGGATTCTTTAGGTCATATTCTGATTTTTGTTCTTCCCTTCAAATAGCTTGAAATTATGTTCTTCCATTCTGCAACCCCATTCTGTTGTGGATTATAAGGAGTTGACAACTCCCTCTTAATCCCTGCTTCTTTGCATGGCTCTTTGAATTCATTCGAAGTGAATTCTCCACCATTATCTAATCGAATGGTCTTGATCTTCTTTTCAGTATGGTTCTTGATCAAGGCTTTGAATTCCTTGAACTTGCTGAACACTTCATCTTTGATTTTCATAAAGTAAATCCATGTCTTTCTAGAAAAATCATCAATAAAAGAAACATAGTATGCATACCCGCTTAGTGAGTTTGATGACATTAGACCGCATACATCGGAGTGGATGATTTCTAGAATGCCTTTGGCTTTGCTTTTACTGCTAGGAAATGTCTTCTTTGTATTCTTCCCTTTCGCACATCCTTTGCAAACTCCATCATGCTTTGTTTGGAATGCAATAGGTAGTGCTCTTTAGTGCACATGTGCAAGCCTTCTATGCCAAATCTCATTTGGCTCTACCGTATCATGGATCAAGGCTTGTTCTGGATGACCCTTCAATTTGTACAAGCCTCCTTCTTTTTCTCCAATCACTACCGCATCATCAATTTTCTTTCCTTTTGGCCACATGATGACTTGACCATCAATGAATGCAACCCACATTCCTTTTGCATCCAAGGCTGAAATGGATAGAAGATTCTTCTTAAGTCCTAGAACAAACAATACTTCTTTCATTGTTAGAGACTTACCAGATTCTATCTTGTATGAATATTCCCCACTACCTTTTATTGGATATTGGTAGTCATCTCCTAGTTTCCCCTTGTGAGGTGATTCATGTTTGACAGTCTTACAAAGGATTCCTTGAATCCTGTCATATGTTTGGAAGCCCCACTGTCTATAAGCCAATCATCATTTCCATGAGTAATGTTACCTGTGAGAGCTGATATCAGAACATATTCATCCTCGCTTGAATAATCTTCACTTTCATTTATGGATCTCTTTCTGGATAGTTCATCATCCTCTGCAGCATGAGCATGATGTCTTCTTTGGCCTCGTCTCCCTCTGAAACTGGAACCTCTATACTCATGTAGGTGTCCAATCTAGTTTCTTCAGAGAGATCAAATACTTCTATGCTTGGAAGTTGTCAACTTCACTGAGCTTATCATCAAGCTATTGTGATAGATCATATTGAAATGAGAACCTCAAATGGAAATACAAAAGATTAGGTCTTACCGATTTGAGTTGTCTGTCCTTGTCCTGGAGTTCGCTGATCTAGGGTTTGTCGTAGAAACCCTAATTTTAAAAACTTGGAAAATTTCAGATATGATTGGACAAACAGATAGATCTCTTCAAATGGATCTGTCCAATGTACTCCTTTTCTAAAAATAGTGGAGGGAAGCTCCCGAAACAGGAAGCCCTAATTTACTGATTTCTTCTGCAGAAATGCCTGTTACTGTTTCTGTGATATCTCCGAAATTACTGATCCTCTATGTCTGAAATTTCGAACTGAGGTAACCTCACATGTCCCTGATCCAAAACCTTAGGTTTCATCAGAATTGGTTTCACCATTTGGTATTTATGATCCTTTTCCCAAGGTGAACTGTTTCAGGACTGTTCAAAACAGTGAAGTTGTACGGCATACCACGTGTCACTGGTTCATCTTCTAAGTCTGATATTCGAACCACCAAACGTAAAGGACATTAAATTTTTGGAACATCTTCAAGAATTCCATTTGTACCTCTGTAGCTCAAGATATTGCAGATCTCCCCAGATGTCCTGTTTAGGGATGAATTATGGAAGAGGCTGGAACTCTAAAGTGGAGAGATCATATCTCCTGGAGTACAGTGAATCTGAGTCGTATTTTTGGACACAGGATTCATCAAGATTTTATTTTGGTCCCCTAAAATTTTCAGCTTCTGAGACTTTGTCAATCTAGGAATATAGCGACTATACCAAAACTTAGCAGTTTTAGTATTTGGGGTTTCTCCTAGCTCAGGGTCAAACTAGGGTTTGACTTTCCTGGAGTTTCACCCAACCAAATTTCTTGATCCAGGTATCTAAACTTCAGTTTTAGTGAGGAGAACAATCCTATGTAGGTCTCACTCAAAAAATTCCTCTTCTATAGAAATCCCTAATTTCCACATCAAAACTGAAAATGCTTGAAATTGAATTCCACATCGACAGAAAGATGCACCCTTCAATGGAGAGTCATCCTAGCATAATTTTGCTGAAAATATGTGGAGGAAGATCCACAAACTAGGAATCCCTAGTTTCTGTAGCTGCACAATGTCTTCTTCTCAGGTTAGCTCTGATACCATGTTAGTTTTTCATCACATTTAAGCTAGCATTATGATCTTAGGATCTTTTCACTAAGAGAATAACAAGCACAACAATAAAACACAAGCACATCACAAGAGACAAGAGACACAAAGAGTTTTCCTCGGGGAAACCATAAAGGAGAAAACCCCGCAACTTCCTCTAAGATAGAATCAACACCAAAACAGTAAGAGATCTCCCAAAAACAGCAGTAGTCTTCTGTCTTCTATCTAATCCAAAAATTTCCTTCTCCAGTAGTGCGCCACACTTGGGAGAGCAAGTGATGTATTTCACAAGTTATTAATAGAGAGACTCTCACTCTCTATTTAAATTCATCCATTCACTTGAATTTCCTTTTCACACGTAGGCTCAACCTAACAATTACTACTCGAGCCTACACCTTAATTAGTGTATAATAACTCAAGTGCCCCAAAACTGTGGGGACTTACCTAATGACTTGATATGACTTGATTACATTATTAATCCTCCCAATCGGAACATCGGGGCATGACCACATGACTCAAATACATAATAGAGACATCCTGGAATAAACATCGGGTTACAATATATAAGATACATAGAAGAATACATTCCGAAGTTACATATACATCAACAGTAACTATAAAACACTTTTATTCTTTTTCAAGCTTTCAAAATATTTGAAAAAATCCAAAAAAATTGAAAAACCAAAAATTTGGATAGGAAAAGATGTTATCTTTGGCAGTAGTCGAGTCATGTCGCCTTTGAAGAGAGCACTGTATATCACATCCATTGGTTGGGTTACTGGTTTGACTCAGAGGAGCTATACTCATTACTCTGATTTTATCTTGACTGACTGGTTAAGCTTCCAGTACATATGGATCCTATGTTGATGCCTCATGTGTCACCGAGATGTCCCAATTTGCATATCGAGTCCATGCTACCTACCTTCAGCCACCATTTCCTTTATGCTCTTGTTTTAAGGAAGTTGAATCTTGAGTTGGCCATTCCTCAGTTGTCTTGACTTTGCATGTTGGCCATTCCTAGTACTTTTAATGGTTCGTGCACACATTGTTCAAGTTCTTCCACATTATACAATGTTGTTAAGTACCTCATGTTGGTTGATGGGGGGTGCATTAATTCCCTCCTTCCAGTGGATTCCATCCCATTGACTTCAAATCATTTATTCTGGGATATGAGTGTAGATTCATTTGAGTTCCTTGAGACTTACAATCATCATTGGTAGGTTCTCTCTCCATCGACAGTTTTGGGAATATATCAATGTCTCCTAATCGATGGATTATTCTAAGTGTTCAACCTCAACAAAACTATTCACATTTGTTAGATTGCACTCTAGTACCTTGATTCCCATTTTCATTATCGGTGGGTGATACCGCATCTGTTAACGGTATACATCAATGACCAGTAATCAGACGATGGACTACTATGCTCGACCTTGACACCTCTATTCACATATTAGGACATGCACTCATAGCGTTTTGTGTAGAAGACCTTCAAGTTTGGTGGCATTCCACATATTCTACCTCCTTGATCATTCTAGTGTTCATAAGATTTCATCTCTCGTGATTTGATTCCAGTGTATGTCAAATATCTTTAGCCATTATGGAGATCTTGATCCATTGTATATATTCATCATGGAGATTTTGATCTATTATATATTATACATGGTGATGAACACACATGTCAAATTTTGTATATCATGCCTATTCATGGACATTGTACTCTTATGTATCTGGGACTGCTATATGTATTTGCAGTCATATGCAGATATTGATTATTGTACTATACTGATGGATGGCTGGTTCTTCCACCTGGTTCTTCATTGCTCCTGTTATCTCCCAAAATAAATTTGTTTTGATAGTATGAAGAATTTAACTCATGTAATGAAGAATATGAAGCTCACTGACAATTTGAAAGCCTCTATTTTTTATTTGGGTAAAAATTTCACAAGTTCTAGCGTTCGATGGCTTGGGTGAGGATCAGAACATATCATTAGCCACCAAAAGATGGAATATAAATAGAAGGTGGAAGACCCCTTCGGTAGATAGGCATATTGCTGAAACTTTTTTACACCATCGGAACGTTTTTCAAGTAGAAATCGGAAGTTGTGAAGGCTACAGATCAGTGAGATAGTTCACTACAGAGCCGCAACTGTGGAAGGAAGAAATACTATGGCTTTCAATCTATGACAATGATCATTTCGATCAATAAATAGATGAACTCTTCGGCGGTGGAAAGGACTAAGAACAATGTAGCAGAAAAATAGTCCACTATGGAGCCACAACGGCGGAGAAAACAATGATTAAAAGTTTCGATGCATTATTTACTATAGCTCCTAATCGCCGATGAGTTAGTTATGGAGAACCTTTTCGGTAGATAAATGTATCGCTAAAACTTTTACTACCTACAGAACAGTTTTAAACAGGGATCGGAGTTATAGTCCTATATTGCATCGACGTTGTGGAGTTTTAGTGCACTGTGGCACCGCAACTGTGGATAAGAGAATGATTAAAGGATCTGATGGAAACTTTTACTCACCTCCGATAGCAATGAAATTAGATCGGGATTTGAAAACACTAAGGTATCAGCGAGATAGTCCGCTAAGGGGCCGAAACAGTGGAAGAAAGATGGACAAGGCTTCTGATCAATTGACAGAAAAGCATTCCAATAGCGCAACAATGAGAAATCATCGACGATCGGGAAAGATGAGAACTGCAGATCGGAGAATATAGTGATTAAGATCACTGCAACTACGGAGGATACAATGATCAAAAGTTTCAATGGTGAGAGGTTTTGAGTTTCGATCGCTGACGAAATCAGTTCAATACTTGAAAACTTTAAAAGCATCGGTGATTTAGTCCACTATGGCGCCAAAATGGTGGAAGACTTACAGACTACGGCTTTCACGAGAAGAGGAAATCGTCGGCGATCAGAAGGACTAAAGACTAATCATCGGAGAGTTTAGAACCAAGCAGCTCTATGATGATCGAAAGAACTACAGAGAAACCATCAGTGAATTATTCCTTTAAATGGTTTTTGCTGTGGAAGAAAGATAGACTACGGGGTCCGCAAGAAGATGAAACTTCAGCATCGAAGCCCGAAATCACTAGCCATTGACAAGACAATGAAATGGGGAGCTGCAATGGTGGAAGAAAAACAGACTAAGGGTCCTGATAAATGAAAAAGTTTACAACACTCCGATAAGTGCAACAATAAAGGATCATTGGCGATCGAAAGGAATGCAGACTACGGATCGAAAAGTTTTCAACAAAACATATCTGCAGTGATGGCGGCATAGAATAATAATGCCCTAATTCCGTCACCAATCAACTTCCGGTAGCAATACAATGAAATTTAGTTCATTTCACCTCCATAACTACGGCAACAATGAGACTTGGGGCGCCAATGGAATAGAGGAAAAATCCTCTGATTAGCGACGACGGTGGTAAACTGCAGACAAATAGAGACTTGGAGCACTGAAACTACGGAAAAATAGAGACTTGGAGCACCGAATCTGTGGCAAAAAGATAAAGAAAAATACAGTGAATTAAATGAGGAAAATTACTTCAAGTAAACGCTGATACACTGGGTGTTGGAGACAATCTCACATCGAACCAGTAGTGGTGATAATCAATGACCACTTCACCCATTAAAAGATTGTTCAGTGAACTAGATCTTCATAGCAAATAAACAAATAGTTAGCAAGGGTTTGAATCCCTAATCTAGAAAAACAATTACTTTCAATTTTTTTTGTGTAAGCAGATCTGATTTTCAGGATCTGTAAATTTTGTAAAAGGCTATAAAGCCCATGATTATTTGATCAATAAGGGTTCGAATATAGGGATTTATGATCCTGTTCCATTATCAAGTGTCTCATCTGGTTTATTCTAAGTATAAGCTCTTTTGTTGTGATTTGTTCATCCATCTCTTTCTTTACTATGTTTATTGCCTGAATGTGCATTTAGGTAATTCTCAAATTTATTAAAGGGCCAATAGATGTCATCCTATTGGTTATTTAGTGATATTTTATTTATAAATGCCATCCTCAGCAGGATTTAGCCATTTATATGCATGTGCTATGTGTGTAATTTTTCCTGCCTAGTGATTTCTCCATCCCTGCACCTTTTTGTCAAACTACTGAACAAGTTGTAACTAAAATCCTTGTGATTGAGTGAACCTCATGCATGTCTTGAGAGTGAGAGGTTATATAGGTTATCCAGCTTGATCCAATTAAGAAAAAACCTAAAAAATATTTAAGTTACCAGGCATCCTCTAGCTACAACCTAGAGGAGTTTCCTGGAGTGATAACAAAGTGGCACCATTGCTGGGGAGAGGAGATTGAAGCTCAGCTTCCCTTGGAGACGACATAGATCCATGCTTTGATGATAGACAAGGATTGGACATTATTATAGTTGTAATCATCTATCTGGCAACTCCATTGATAAAAGGTGGCTTCAAGAAGACCAAGTACCAGAGAAAACCCAAAGGGGCCACCAGCAACACCCGTTTCAGATCCAGAAGAAATATTGAGGAAATATAGGGCTTTACTAAGACAGACCAGCAGTGCTGCATAGAATGCTACATCAGGTATTTCCAGAAATATTTCTACTGTTATTTCTTCTTCCAAAACTCTTAATTCCCAGAAATTTTTTATATCAGAAAAATCTAGGGCTTGGGCATCTTCAAGCACTGCTACTTGTGAAGATCCAATCCTTGGTGACTCCACTGGGATAAGTATACCACTTCCTTCTCGGCAAATATTTTCATCAGTGCTACCTTCCACAACCCTGCCCATACCCATTTCCAATATGGCTGCCCCTCAAATGACCAAGATGGAAAGGATCGTAGTAGCTAGGTATGCACCCCTTGTTTTGCCAAATCCTCTCTCAGCCATGCTTACCGGGGATTACCTCAAGTATATGCCTAATTTTACAAGGGAAGGGGATTTAACTGATGAAGAACATCTAGAGGCTTTTTATAGTTATGCTGAAAATATAAATATAGAACAAGAAGATGTATGGACCAAATTTTTTGTGCAAAGCCTAGATGGTCAGGATAGAAAGTGGTTTAAGGAACTGCCTGCTGGGTCAGTGGTAGGCATAGAGGCCCTAGATGACATTTTCCTAAAACATTGGGGAGAAAGGAGAGACCACCTCTACTATATCACAGAATTCAGCAACCTGAGAAGAGAAAATGGTGAGTTTGTCTCCAATTTTACCAAAAGATTCAACAACATGTACAACAAGATCCCATTGAGATTAAGCCCACCAGTGCCTCATCTATGATAACTTATGCAAATGCCTTTGACTCTGACTTCTGCCTACTTCTCCGAGAAAAGAGTTCCGCCTCCTTATCACTCATGCAGGATGCTACCCTAGAGGTAGAGTCAAACATTCTGGCATCTCAGAAGGTCAAAGGGAAGGTAGATAGGAGAAAGCAGCCAGCAGACTATGGTGGGTCTTCTGCATCAGAGAACAAAATTGAAAAAATGACCAAACTCTTGGATAACCTAACTGGTGAAATTTTAAAACTAAAGGACCAAGGACATATGCTGGTGAGGGGTAAGGGGACAAGTGACTTGGCTCCTTGAAACCCAAATTTTGTTCCTTATAGAAGAGGAGACCCCCCTATTCAGATTCTCAGAAGGGAGAGAAATCAAGGGGAAGACCAGTGGATAAGAGCTCCATTTCAAAATGTTGTATTAGAAGAAGATCCCGAATTCATTGAAGACGAAGGAGAAGCTAAAGACAATACCCACTGCATTGAGGATGAGGTGGACTATTCTTTTTTGACCTAGGAAGAATATGAAGAAACCCTAATTAATGAGCAGATCGCTGAAAGGGATGTCTATCAGGATGATAGTTAGGAAGGTTACCAACTGAGGTCTAGGTTGGTTGCTCCCCTCAAGCAAAATGTTGTACCTATCAAGCAGTCTACTACACCTGCTAAAAAGGTTGTTGTTTTACCAAAGAAAATAGTTGTCCCATCCAAAGCATCGCATAAACCAGCACCTTCAGCCATGCCTGATCAAGTTCAACTCAAACCTACAGCTCAGGAGGTAATATTTCTAGATAAGCTGCATTATTCTTTCAACATTGAATCTGAAATTCAAAAATTGAAAATCTCGTTCCCTCTAATCGAGCTGATGAAGAACAATGCATTTAAAACCTCCATTCTAAGCTCCCTTCAGCCCAAGGTGCACATTGACACCAACTTTGTGAACCTGCATGATGACAAGCCTGTTGTAACCCTGGGCCCCGTGATTGAAGACCTAAAGGACTACTACCCACCATTATATATATCCTTGAACATCCATGATAAAATCCTCCATAACTGTCTGCTAGATTCAGGAGCCTCTCAAAACCTAATTCCAAAAGCTGTGATGGATGAGATCGGCCTCAACATTACCATGCCCTACCATGATTTATTCTCTTTTGACTCCAGGAAGGTAAAATGCTTGGGCCTCATCAAATATATTACTCCAAACTTAACCCAGCTTCCTTCAAAAAGTGTAATGATGGACATCGTAGTGGCCGATATTCCCCCAAAATTTGGCTTCTTCCTGTCCCGGTCATGGAGCAAAAGATTAGGCAGCATCCTCCAGATGGATCTCACATATGCTACCATTCCCATGTTTGGAGGGGAAACTAGGATACTGTACAGAGAAAATTAGCTAGCATACATTATAAGCAAAGAGAGTCGCTAAGTGAATCACCCAATTTACACCATGGACACCGATTTTGGATCCTGTATTTTACAAATTGATGATAATCAGTAGACGTCGTTTCAGCTCAATGAGCCCACCCATCTGCAGCCAGAAGAAATCACAACAAAAATCTGGACCATGTATTTCAATGGGGCAAATGCTCAGAACTTAGCAGGTGCAGGTATAGTCTTGATCTCCCTAGCTAACGAGAACATTCACCTATCTTATAAGCTCGATTTCAAGACCACGAACAACATAGCAGAATATGAAGCCTTGCTACTCGGAGTTAAAGTGACCAAGGATATGGGGATCATGTGCACAAATATTTTTGGGGACGCAGACCTCATCATACAACAGGTCAACAACACTTTTCAGATGAAAAATATCATATTGAAGGCCTATAGGGACAATACATGGAAACTCAGAGACTTCTTTATGTTTTTTGAACTATCATACATTCCTAGGGATTTGAATCACCTGGATGATTCCTTGGCTATCTCTGCAAGTCTGTTTGTTCCCCCTTTAACCCCTAGACTCAACTATGATGTTCAGGTCAAGTACAGACCCTCTCTTCCAGACAATGTAAAATTTTGGAGGGTGTTTGAAGATGGTGGGGAGCTTAGTAGATTCCTTTAGTTAGTAGGTGATTTATTTGAGATACACATAGACCAGGAAAACCTTAACGTGGAGGACTCCAAATGGCTCAAGTTAAAAGATAAAATGACTGAGCAGAATATAGTCCAGTTACCCAGCAACTACATATCCTGAGGTCTAGTACCATTGGAAGAATTGTTTGACCACAATGACATCCCTTTCAAGCCTACCAAAAGGGAGCTAGATCCTACCATCCAAGAGATAAACATAGGTAGCCAAAGCTATCCAAAACTGATAAATCTATCCACTGGGCTGACTGCTGAACATAAGTTTGAATATTGCAGCTTAATAAAAGAGTTTACTGATGTCTTTGCATGGGAGTATAGTGACCTAAAAATGTATGACACCAACATCATCCAAAATAGGATTCCTTTGGAGAAGGACACCATTCCTTTCAAATAGAAGCTAAGACCCATCAACCCCATTCTATTACCAGTGATTGAGAAAGAGATCCACAAGAACCTCAAAGCCAAGATCATAATCCCCATCAGATATTCCAAGTGGATTGTAAATCTAGTAGTGGTGAGAAAGAAAAAAGGAGAAATCAGGTTGTGTGTGGATTTTAGAAACCTGAACAAGTGTTCCAAAAAAGGCAACTATCCACTGCCCAAGATGGAACATCTGCTATAGAGAGTCTCGGGGGCCATGGTCATGTCCTTCCTTGATGGATTCTCTAGATACAACCAAGTTGTTGTGCACCTAGATGACCAAGAGAAGACTGCCTTTACCACTCCCTGGGGCACCTTCATGTATGCTAAAATTCCATTTGGGACAATGAATGCTGGGGATACGTTTCAGAGAGCTATGGATCTAGCTTTTGTAGGGATAAAATATAAATTTGTGCTGATATGTTTGGATGACTTAACAGTATACTCTCACAACCATCATGATCACTTGCAACATTTAAGGAAGGTATTTCTGAAGTGCAGAAGGTATGGAATATTAGTGAACCCCAATAAGTCCTAGTTTGCACTCAATGAAGGAAATATCCTAGGCCATGTAATCTCAATTGAAGGTGTAAAGATCGATCTGGTAAGAGTGGAAGCAATTCAGTAGTTGTCAATACCAAGGTCAAAAAGAGACATTCAGTCCTTTTTAGGCAAGATAAACTTTGTCAAGAGATTCGTTCCAAATTTCTTCGAGCTGGTAAAGCACATAACAGCCATGCTAAAAAAGGATGCAGAAATAAAGTGGACTGACCAGGAAATAAATTATTTTGAAGGCATTAAGAAAGCCATCATGGAGGCCCCAACCCTGATTAGCCCTAACTGCACCAAGGTTTTTTACATTTTCTCTTTTGCATCTTATGACACAGTGGCAGCTGTACTATTACAAAAGAATGATGAAGGTCTTGATCATCCATTTTCTTTTTTCAGCAGAACCCTAAGAGATGTTGACCTCAAGTATGATCCAATTGAGAAGCAGGCTTATGCTCTCATAAAATATTTGAAGAAATTTAGAATCTATATTCTCCATGCAAAGGTCATTGCATATGTCCCTTCGACTGCAGTGAACGATGTTTTGACTCAGCCTAACATTGATGGGAACAGAGCTAAGTGGATTGCCAAACTCATTGAGTTTGATGTAGAGGTGAAACCCACCAAGCTAGTAAAGGGACTAGGCCTGGCCAAACTCATGGCAAAAGAAAACTGTGAACTGCTGGGAATGAATTTCACATATGTTAGATCAAAAAAGGTGCAGACTATAGTAGCAGCTGAAACAAAAGTAAATCAAGATCAGAATAATAGCCCAACAATAGCTGAGAACATATATTCATGTGAGTGGTACTCAGGTATCCTTCAATTTTTGCTAAAATTAGAAATTTCACCTGATCTTACTCCTAACCAAGCACGAGCTCTTAAATTGAAATCTATTAAGTTTTGCATAATTGACAATTTTCTATATTGGAAGGATCAGTCTGGAATTTTGTTAAGATGTCTAGATAAAGAGGAAGCAGAGCAGGTCATGCAACACTTTCATTCCAGTACATGTGGAGGCCACCACTACTGGAAAACCACAGCCCACAAGATCTTAAAAGTAGGATACTATTATCCAGACCTCTTTGCTGATGTATGCACTTTTGTAAGGGACTGTGACCAATGTTAAAGATTTGTAGGGAAGCAGCAGCTCAAATCCTTGCCCCATAGGCCTGTTACAGTGAAGGGCCCTTTTCCAGCAATGGGGTCTAGATTTCATAGGTGAAATAAATCCATCTTCTAGTGGACAGCATAAATGGAGCTTAGTAGCCACCGACTACTTTACCAAATGGGTATAACCAATACCCACTAGAAATGCCACTCACCAAGTCATCATGAGATTTTTATATGAGAACATCTTCAGCAGATTTGGTTGCCTAGTAATATTGGTGACTGATAATGCACAAGATTTTAAGGCTGGAGCATTAGTTAAAATGTGTGAATCAATGGGTATTCAACTAGTGCAATCCACATCTTATTACCCACAAGGAAATGGATTGGTTGAATCATCCAACAAAATCTTAGTCAAAATCATCAGGAAACTACTAGAGACAAATCAGAAAAGATGGGATTCAAAGCTTAAGTTTTCTTTATGGGATGATAGGGTGATAGACAAAATATCCACTCCATTCAAACTAGTTTATGGCACTGGGGCCATCTTTCCTATCCAGCTCACCCTTCCAATGGTAAAATTCTTTCGGGAAGAGGAAGATGAACCAAATGATATGATGAGAAGGATGATGGATTTGGTGGAGTTACAGCATATCAGGGAGAAAGTTGTAGAAAAATCAGAGGCTTATCAGTAGAGGATAATGGGAATATTTGACAAAAGAGCAAAGGCATACAACTTCCAGGTCAGAGATTGGGTCCTCAAGTGGGATGCTGTCAGACAGGACAAGGGGAAACATGGAAAATTTGATTCCTTGTGGATTGGCCCTTTTGTTATAGACCAGGTATATGAGAATAACACCTTCAAATTGCAGAATCTGGAAGGTGAAGACATATTCGATGGCCCAATAAATGGGCAGTTCCTGAAACTCTATTTTATTTGAGGCTCTGAGGCCTTATGATTGTAAATTAGTAAATTGTAGGTTTTTTTTTCTTTCATAATAAGACTCCATGCCCAATGGAACAATAAAGAATAGTGTTAAGTTTCTTAGTTTCTTTTAGGGAAAGGCATTTTGGTATGGGGTTCTTGGGACCTCACAGGGAGGTACCCATCCCTGAGTAGGAGCCAGATGTTATCTCCAAAAATAAATTTGTTTTGATAGTATCAAGAATTTAACTCATGTAATGAAGAATATGAAGGTCACTGACAATTTGAAGGCCTCTATTTTTTATTTGGGTAAAAATTTCACAAGTTATAGCGTTTGGTGGCTTGGGCGATGATTAGAACATCTCATTAGCCACCGAAAGATAGAAGATAAATAGTAGGTGGAAGACCCCTTCGGTAGATAGGTGTATTGCTGAAACTTTTTTACACCATCGAAACATTTTTCAAGCAGCAATCAGAAGTTGTGAAGGCTACAGATCGGTGAGATAGTTCACTGTGGAAGGAAGAAAGACTACGGCTTCTGATCTATGACAAGGATCATTCTAATCAATCAATAGATGAACTCTCTTTGGTAGTCGGAAGGACTAAGAACAACGTAGCGGAAAAATAGTCCACTAGGGAGCCACAACGGCAGAGAAAACAATGATTAAATTTTCTGATGCATTATTTACTACAACTCCCGATCATCGATGAGTTAGTTATGGAGAACTTTTTCGATAGATAAATGTATTGCTAAAACTTTTACTGCCTATAGAACAGTTTTAAACAGGGATCAGAGGTATAGTTCTTTGTTGCGTCGACATTGTGGAGTCTTAGTGCACTGCGACGGTGCAATTGTGCATAAGAGAATGATTAAAGGTTCCGATGGAAAATCCTACTCACCTCCAACAGCGATGAAAGTAGTTCAGGATTTGAAAACACTAAGGTATCGATGAGATAGTCCGCTAAGGGGCCGAAACAGTGGAAGAAAGATGGTCAAGGCTTCTGATCAATTGACAGAAAAGCATTTCGATAGCACAACAATGAGAAATCATCAGTGATTGAGAAAGATAAGAACACTACTACATTTTGACCAAAAATCCGACGACTATCATGTCGGATTTTCGACACTTCTCTGTCGCACGAACGACACTTTCATTTTTTTTAACAGTCGGAAACTTTTCGTCGGTGATCCGACACCTAGGTAACCATCACTTAAGCGACACATAGATAACCATCGCTTAATTTTACAATGTCGGTTAAGCGACGGAATTTCTTCGATAGTACTGAAATTTTTTAATGAAATAACTCTTCCTTCCGTCGGTAAAGCGACAGAAATTCCGTTGGATAAGCGACGGATTCAACTGGGGCTGTCGTATAAGCGACAGGATATTCCGTCACATAACCGACAGATATGGACTATAACTTTCAGAAAAGCGACATTGATAAATGTCGGATAAGCGATGGATTCAACTGGGGCTGTCGTATAAGCGACAGGATATTCCGTCGCATAACCGACGGATATGGACTATAACTTTCGGAAAAGAGACATTGATAAATTTCGATTAAGCGATGGATAGAAACTGACTTGTCGGAAAAGAGACATTTATTAATGTCGATTAAGCGACGGATAGGGATATGGAGCGTCGGTTAAGCGACGTTTATGAATGTTTTTAAAAAAGAAAAATGCCTACAGAAGCGTCGATTAAGCGACGTCTGTAGGCGTTTTTTTTTTTTTTAAATCATTTATCAATAAGGCACATTATTCGCATTTCCTTATTGTTTCTTCCTTTATAGTCTATTGTGTTTATATCCTCGTTTCTTCCCCAATTATTTGTGTATGCCTTGCAAATCCCTTATTTTGTGTGTTTATGTAATCGATAATACATGTTTTCTAAAAACTCATGCTGATTCTCTTGTCTTCTCTATTCTCTAACACGTTTCTGTCTGGAATCAAGCAAGAATGAAACAAATGAAGGTTATTCAAACTTTGTAAGACCAGCATCGTACCTTACTTGATTGCTCTTAGGTTGACCAATTAAGACCTATTGACTAGGGTTGATGCACAATTGGATGAGGTTGAGGACTTTATCAGTGTCAAGATAAACTTAAGACACATTCAAAACCTTTGTAGACCTAAATAAGGCCTTTCATGACGTCACTTTCACATAATTGATTGTGAAATACCAACTCTTGTTAGATAATAGTTAATCAGGGCTTTACTCAATCGTCCTTTCTTTGTAAAACCATCTAGGACCTTGCTTTTGAAGGTTTGCCTTTAATTAAAAGAACACAATTTGTGATCTCTCTATTCAATTTTGGGCTAGATCAAAATCACCAAGAAAATAACTTCAAATACAAAGTGTTGGACCTTTAAACACCTCATAGCTGATGTGAATAAAGTCTTTTTGCAACCCAACCCTTCTTATTATTTTGAAATCGAGACTTCAAATTACAACGAATTCAATTCTGTCATGTTACTCTTAGAGACATTAATGGATGCATATTCTTCCAACTAGTAATTTCAATCGACCTCGACTCAAAAAGATTCCAAGACCTTACAAATAATTGTTGCAAGTTGTCTTCCTATTTTGAGTTAATTTGTCTGGATTTGTGAGTAATGATTAAAATATTGCTTTACATCCTTGATTTTTCATTTCCTTCCGTGTATGTGCTTGTTTCTAAAAAGAGAAATAAAATGCATCAACACTATCATAATGCAAGAATAGTCATCATGGCACACACAAATATTTATCAATAAGGCACATTATTCGCATTTCCTAAAGATCTTTAAACAATTTTCAAGCAGCTTACCAAATGCTAGCCTTTTTCTGAAGGTAGCACGCATGTGTTCATATTTATCTGACATAAAACTTCGGGAACCATCCACTTGAGGCATACTTGAATACTGATGTACAGATGCTAACACGGGTAGTGATGCACCCCTTACACAGTTGCTTTTCAACCCAGGTTGTGCTTTGAGCTGCACATCTTCCCATGGTCCATTTCTATGGCAACCACTTATCAAGTATGGCCTATTCTCTACAAACAAACGTTTGATGGAGGCTGCTTCAGGTTTTTTTCGACCCCGCCTTTCAGAGTGATTATATGGTTCTGTTGGCACATGAAATAAGTTCTTGAAGTATGAACAGTGAATCAAACAAAACAACTTAGCACATAACACAGTTCACATGGTTGAGGTTTTCTTGGTGTATAAGATGTTGCTCATATACTATTTCTAAGATTCTAAAACTTATTACAATCAGAACTTTCTCCATTAAGAACCAATGTAGCAGATGATAGGCTGGATGAGTGAAATAAACATGAACCATAAACGCTTGAAAAAATTAAAATAGAATAGAATTCTGAAAGTAGAATAGATGAGCCATAACTCTTACCACAACGAGCACAGCCAGACAAATTTGATGGGGGAATGTAACTAGAACAGTCTCAGAGAGTTAGGGGCTTGTGCTGATCTGTTGGAGTCCACTCATCTGTCGGTTGTCTATGATTTCTGCAAAAGGAAAGTAAATGGAGATTTTGTTCGCAGTCCTCATCTACAAATACAGCACGTCTAGCCTTATCTTCCAGAACCTGCATATAAAGATAGAAATATAAACCACAGGATTTAATAGAAACTGCAATAAAAACAGTACTTGGCAAGCCTAAGGACCAACAGGAATGTAATAATGTGAGATTCATATATTCTTAAAATTCCCAAAACTCGTTATCTCAAAGAAACTAATATAAAAGGGCTTAGTGTAAACCTCAATGCAAATTCCTGCAGCATGTGCACAAAGTGGGTGATAGGCTACACGGCAATTTTGATCAGAACACTGTATGCCCAATAAGAAAAAAGGATCAGTGCACTCAGCTAGCAAAATATCAAACTACAGATAAGCACCCACAGGATATGGAATGTGCCAACTAAAAGATAAACAGAAAACAAACTTGCATGTTTACGTAGTTACTTCCCAGTGACAATGAAAAGATATTTTATCAAACTACATAGAATATAGTATTAAGCCTGCAAGAAGGGATTCAGAAACTGCAAATTTCAAGCCAATATATATAACATCGCATCTCAAAAGCATTGATGGAACTGAATCATCTGCCCACCAAAACATCCAACCAAAAAATATTCTGCCAAAATCAGCAGAGAAGTCTGGGCCTTGCTTTTAGTTGGATAATCATCACTTTTAAGGAGAATCATAAACTGCGCTGTGCTTTTATCTTGCCATATCATTCACTTGATTTTAAAATACAAGGATACATATAAATCCGAGAACTACAAGACCAACATGGTGACCATCTGAAAGGCCTGTATTTTGGCGTAATCTGGCTTACCTAATATTCATTGATAGATTACAATAACTCCTGTAGACCAAGTGGCAGGCCATGGACATTAAACCTTGGATCATTTGCTCATGACAAGAGGCAGTCACAACTCCAATGAATGTTAAAATTACCATATAGTAATGGTTATAATATATATGATAAAGTTGTAATGTACTTTAGGTTGGCAATTAAGTGATGTAAAATCCCCACATGGATCGCTGATATAATTTGTGTTTTCCACTGTAATATTTCATTGATTATTTGGTTAAGCTGTTTCATCAAACAGTTCACCACAATGCTCTAATACCACTCTGGTATCCCCTTTCTAAGTTGCTGATGTGTTTACTGTTTTATTTGGTTCAAGACTTTTGTCAAACAGGTCACATTGACCACAAGGTTTGGCATGCTACTGAATAATTTGCAGCTCTCTCATTGAATTTATCACCAAGAGTCATTCTACATTGCAAGCAATAGATATGGAACCCTTACATACTGTAACAGCAGACTAATATAACTTTATAAAAGACATATTTGCAAGTAATATCCAGACCTGTAGGTAAGGCTTCCCCCCCTTTTTGATGCTCAAATCACTGAGCTTGACACAGCTCCAGAAGTGTCGATATTAATGAACAGTGGCAGCAACAACATCAAAGGATATGCCCTTAGTTCTGGTCTGTTCTTTGCAACAATGTATGGCAACTAAACTCAAGTCCAAACCCCCTTTGTAACAGCACTAAACCAGCAGAGATTTATGGCAAGAAACAGGACTGTAGAAGGCAATCTCCTATAATCAAAGATTACTGGATTTGTCACTGTTCAAGGAAGGAAGCCATGATGAAAGAATACAACCCCATAACCTTCAGAAATCATCTCCGAAATAGTTCTTTTCAGAATTTTATAGAAGCAATGTTCAGTGGTAGAGATTGACTATGGATTTCACCCCCTCCTCAAATGCCTCTATGAATCCCACAAATACTAAGTGTGCCCCCATTTCATGGACACGTTACTTGCCGTAGATTGTTTTCCCTAATCGTATAAGCAATGATGGATGCGTCCAGCAGTCATTTATAGCCCTTTTGAGCATATAGCAACCCCATTTCACAAACAATGAGAAACCCTTGCAAAGCACTCTCCACACGCAAGTTTGCCCTTCTAAAAATGCATAGAATAAAGAGAAATAGGGTCAAGTTCAGATTACACCACTAATAATGATATCGGCCCATTTTATCAGACAATAAAATTCAGACCCAGCAACTCACATAGAATTATTTGTGGAAAAATAAGATGTCTAAATGAAACTGGCAATATTGTCTGTGACCCTAACCACTTATCAGATACAACATGAATAAAGTACTGGGGAGGAAGAGGTTCATGGATGGGGACAGTGAAGCTCAGATGATGGTCATCTTCAACAAACTGCATTTTTAACATAAAATATTCATGATGGAGTATATATTCACCATCATTGTCTTCTACTATTATCCAAAAAGGTTCCACATATCCATGAATCTTTTCATCCCACTAAAAATCTGGAGAGATAGTTAGTTCTACTTTCAATACAGTAAATACTATGTCAATAGTAAATACTACATGTAAGGGATTCAATGGCAGAACATTTTATGGGTGGTGAATTTCAGAAAAGACCTAGCAGCCTGGTATTCACTCTAGATAGTTACATTATCAGAGATGTAGCAATCCCAAATTCGAGCATTATGACCAAAAAGAATTGGTCCTACTACAACAGTGTTCTTGCAAGTGCCACTAACCTAATGTAGTACATGGTGTACATGGGCAAAGGAGTCTGTGTAGGATTGGAAGTTGGGATGGAGTGGTGTGGACATACCTTGAGTTTCTATATCATCTTGGAGCTCATATTGTGTACAACATCACCTTGGACCATGACATGTGTACCCTTGAAATTCAAATGGTCAGCACTATTTCTCATGCAGCTAAATTCCACATAGTAATTAGTAGTGATAGTAATTTGTGGCTCCACAAACTTGGCATGCCTATTAGTATTATCACTCATACTTCAGTGAAAAGAAGTTTAACAGCTTGTGTAATGCTTTTCATATTGGCACTCTTATAAAAACATTCATAGTAGCAACTAGTAAGGGAATTTTCATATTAGCAACTCATATGGTAGCAACAACTTCATATATATGTATTTATGAAGAGATGTAACCTAGTCAGATCCAACCATGTAGTGCAGACAACTCCAGATTGTAAGGCAAGATCAATGATGCATCTTTCACATAAGGATGACTTGAGTGAGGGGATAAAGCATGCCCAACAACCTTCCATGCAGTTGAAACTCACATGATCAGTGCCATTTCTCAAGCAGTAAAAATCCACATAGTTCTGATGCCCTAATCCATAGCACCACCAACTGGCATGTCTATCATCACTCATACAATGTTTTTTATATTGGCACTCATACAGCACCAATCATATTAGAAAATCCTATAATAACATTCATATTATCAACTCATAAGGTGACATCCTGTATAATTATTCATATGGGGCTGTTCAGGATTTCTGAACTTTTCCATGTCTTGACAAGAGTTGAGAGGTAAAGCTAATGCTAGTTAACACCCCATATAAATGCAGGGTAGCTATTAAAAAATGCATGGCAGCTATGTAAATGATAAATCAAACCTCCATTAATACATATGGGCAGCTGCTAGCAATGTCATATAACCATATCCTTTATGTATATTTATTTAAAATTACTATTTTAGAATAAAGATATTTAAATATTTTATATATTTATTTAGATCTTTACATATTAATTCTGTGAATCGTTTCTTTCAATTTTTGTTGTCTCCGTCTGCTAGAAACAGGGGGAATCTACCAGCTAACATTCTTCATCTTCATCTTTGTTCAAGGCATCTTTCTCAGCTGCGACCTGTCTCCATCATCTCAGCACTAAGTTCTTGGGTCAACATCCTTCCTTCAAGCTCCCTCTCTCTTCCATGAAGGCTGTCGAAATCTGTTCCAACTCCATGAAGGTTGTTGAGGAACGTTCAGAGGCTGCCAAGGTGTGTTTCAACCCCACAGAGGCTGTCAAGGTTTGATAAGAGAGTGTCAAGGTCAATTCCAAGCCCACAGAAGGTGTTGAAGTTTTCTCTAACCCTAGCAGAGGGCTGTCATGCTATGTTCAAGCCCTAATGGGGCTACCATGAGGTATGTTAAATCCCTGACAAAGCTATCGTGGATTGTTCTAGCCCTAGTAGAGGGTACTAAAGACTGTTCTAACCCCATAGGGCTGCCAGTAAGGGTGTCGTGGTCTGTTCTTAACCTAGTAAAGGGTGACGGAGGTCAATTTGAGCCCTAGCAAGGATGTCAAGGATTTGTTAAAGCCCTAAATTAGCTAAAACCAGAAGTACAATTTTGATAAGAATTGAGGTTATTGGTTCCTTTCTAAAGGGCTAACATCATTAAAATTAGGGCTGCCATCACCTACAACAGGTCTAACGTCATCATTTGAAGGTAAACGGTGGGCTGCATTCAGCATCTAGAGAGTTCATCTCTATTTCTCTTAGAACAGTCAACGATTATCAGCAGTTAGAGTTTAACGTTTAACTCAACCCCAATCCAAAACTAGGTCAAATCTAACCTGAACAAGGCAGCATTGGCTTGCTACATCAGACTTAAGTCAAAACTTGTGAAACTTGACAATCTATGTAAACATGACAAGCTGTAACCAGGTCCAATCACCCGCATGCCTATGTAAACCAAGAAATCTCCAATCTTACCCATTTTTTGCACATCTTGCAGCAAATTT